>CATIWR010117344.1:0-44265 GCA_949677035.1 Omphalea diandra | reverse complement strand
CTAACAAATTTATTACAAGTATTGAAAGCTCTTAATCTTTGCTACTCATTTTCTTCATCTTCTTTACATGTGTTAGGTGTGAGCATTAAACACCAGATTGTAAGGTTTTGTGTTAGCCTGCAAAAACACTCCAAGAAAGGTTTTAGTGTAAGCCTGTTAAAACACTTGAGTGAAGTTTTGTGTTAGCCTAGAAAACACTTTGTTGTAAGGTTATGTGTTAGCCATTAAAACACAAGTTGCAGTAAGTTGGGTGTGAGCTTAAAAACACCATTGATTTAGTAAAATACCCAATTGAGAGATTGGGGAGTGGATGTAAGGATAGTTTTGCCCGAACCACTATAAAATCCTTGTGTCCTCACTATTCTTTCTTCTTCTCTTCATCTCTGTTTTAAATTTTTTATTCACCAATTCAACCCCCTTCTTGGTGCCTAGGGACAACACCTACTAAATTATTCATTTTGGAATTTTTAATGTTAGATGAAAAGGTAATATATCAAAATTTAATTTCTCTTGAATATTTTCCATATTTTTTCTTGAATCATTTATATATTTAATGTCATTTATTTTTTTTCCTAGGGTGATGCAATGGAAAACATAATATTCAAGCAATCTATGAATCATTTTTGACAATTGCTTACTGAAGGAAACATATACCATATCTTTGATTTCATAGCTACACTAGCACAGACCAATTATAAATTCAAATTAAAATATCAAGAAATACTTTTATTAAATGATATGATGAAGATGATCCACCTATGTCGTTTGATAAATTCAAATTCTTTGATTTGGTTAGTGTTGTGGCTTAAGCTGGTGACAAAACATATCTGACAGATTGTATTTTACTGTTGAAATTACTTTAAGTCAACTCTATTCCTGATAATCAATTTATATTTTTCAATAAAATTATAATATTCTAAAACTTTATGTGATTTACAGATGTTCTTGTTCAAATAACTGTGGATAGGGTTGTTGAAGAAACAAATACTAGGGGCCGAACTGTACAAAAACGAAATTTGCAAATAAAAAATTACAAGTATGGATTTTCTCTTTGCATATACTTCAATTTTTCATTTTTCATTACAATATTATTATGAATATTTCTAATTTACAGTGATAAAATCATTCTTTAGGACAATGGCTGTTCAATTTCCTAAGGGTGATATTTTTCCTAAAGAACTCAATGGCAGCATTATCGCAGTGTTTTTGTCCATAATTGTTAAAAAAAAAAATTTAATATGAGGCAGGTTAAATACGCTGATTCTTGTAAGTTTTACCTTATTATACTATTTCATCATGTACTTTCTGAAATTATATTAAAATATTCATGTGTTTTATTTATGTCAAATTTTGTTACAATCTTCCTTATATTGATATGAAAAATTCATATTACCTTTTATTTTCATTTGAATTTTCATTTACTGTCCACCACTCCACCATCCTTTAAATAATCAAAACACAAATACAATTCTCAATAAACTCGATTGATCCGAACAAAATCGCTTAACATTAGAGACCAAGTAACAAAATCCTCAATAGGCTCAGTGGATCCAAACAAAATTGCTTAACATTAGAAATCAATTAACAAAATCCTTCAATAAACTCAATTCACAAAATCCAACATAAAAACCATAATCGATTCATAAAATTCTCAGAAATCGATTAATATTATTTGAACAAAATCCTCACAGAAACCCAACCCAATTTTCATTAGCCCAGCAAAGACATTAACCCAGCATCGTCGGTGGCCGTGATGAATTTTAATGGGTTCAAGGATTTCGCAGGCAGAGAAGACAAATTGAATTTTAATTTTTTAAAATTCTAAAAATACCCTTGAACCCATGAATCCTGGAGCACTGTACTTCATGATTTTCAATTCTCTGCACTCACGGTGAATTGCTCTGCATATCCTTGAACTCTGCACTTCCATGAACCCATCAATTGCGTTAAATCCATGATTTTCAATTCCACTCACTGTTCATATCCCACCTCAACTATGCAAGCACCCATCCCCAATTCTCCTGGAGCTTTGCACTTCCATCAAAGCACTCAAATTCGAGGAAAAATGCACCACGAGCAAAAACCACTCAAATCAAAGGAATCCCAATGGAAATCCAACAGAAATTCCGCAATCAAACCTAATAGAATGAAACGCCAATCAAAGAAATTCCACAGCAAAAAATGATGACGATGTAATCGCGAAAGTGATGCCCTGGTTTTTCCTTCTCAACTGCACACCACATTACAAAGTGGTTTTCCTCTTCTGCCCAACAATTTTTTGGAGGCAGCCTGCTCTACCTCGGGTTCCATGAGTGCTGTAGATGGTATTCGTAATGCTGGGAATTTTTGTTGGGTTTGATTGTTGCGTTCTGGGTGTTGGCTTCACTGACTATAATGGGCGTTTGTTTATTGTTTATCATATTTAGAAATCTCACAATAACCTTCGGTTTGAGAACATCTCTCCAATTTTGAGTTTTGCAATAAATGTTATGCCCATTGCAAGGCCATGCTTAGGAGGATGAGGATTAGCTCTTTTTCTTTTCATCCAGGATACGTGATGTCTTTGGATGATAAGTCTATTCTTTCTGAAATTGGCATTAAGCCTTACTTTTGCGGAGCTCCCAAGATCATTGCAGTGATAAAAATTTGATTTCCCTTGGATGAAGATTAATACAGATGGTCTTTCCATGGGGAATCCTAGATCGATGACTACTGCGGATTGACATTCTGGATTTGTGGATTGAAATCAAAAGAAAAATAAAAGAAAGAAGAAATTGAAAGAAAGAAGGGAGGTGACCAGGAAAAAAAAAAAAAAAAGAAAAGAGGAGTGCTATCAACATCACCATGGTGAAAGAGAAAGGATATTTTTGGAATTTTAAAAAATAAAATTTAATTTGTTGACATTTTTTTAGCTTTAATTAACTGAAATTGCGTTAAAAATGAATAGAGAGTAAAGTAGTTAACGAACTAAAAGCAAAGGACATATTAATATAAGTTTTAAAAATTGAGAAATAAATAGTATAATAAAAAATAACCCAAGGGGTTAGCACACTTAATGCATATATACACTATATATAAGTTAAAAATCCTTGATCAGAAGAAAAATAAAAATGATGAAATATTATTAATATAAATTTTTGATAATTAATTATATAAGTTATTTTTTAATTAATTTTATATATTTATAATTAAATAAGAAATATGAGTAAATAAATAATTTTATAAAATAAAGAATCAAAATTCAAACTGAATAATACCAAAATCTAAAATCGTTCGAATTAATCAAATCGATATTTAAATTATGTATTACTGATTCTAAATGCTTATAAATAACTAGTCCTAAATCAAACTTGATCGCCCTATGAATAAAGTCATTATACCATTAAACTTCATATTTTCTATTTATGTTTTATCTATTTTATTTTGAAAAATCTTTCCTTCTCTTAACTTTCATTTTCTTTTTGCAAAAAAAAAAAAAAAAAAAAAACAGAGCAATTGTTAAAACGGAAATATATAATTGTGGATATTGTTACTCTATATGATTGGATCGAGTTCGTTAGTTGCTCGATTTGTCTGATTTGAATAAGTGTTATTTAAGTAGCTTAAAATAAAAAGAATAAGACAAATGCTACTGAAATCTAAAAAAGCATAAAATTAGAAAATTGTTTATAATAGTAAAAGTAAAAATTACTTCTGAAAATTTTTCAAATTCAATCAAATCAATTATCATTTTAATTTTACAATCTAACAGATTTATTCTGATTTTCAAAATAATATCATACCATGAGGCTTTTTTTTTTTTTTTTCAAATGATATCAGCCTTAAGCTTAAATAATTTTATTTTATTTCATAAGTCTAAGGTAGAATGATTATGATTCAGTTAGATGAACTGTGAACACTTAAAAAACTTGATCAGTTGATTTTAAATTAATTTTTAAAATAAAAAACTAAACTATAATAGTAAAAAAAATCATTAGTTTAGTTATCTAAAAAAATTATATTGATTTATCAGTTAACTGACCAATTAATTAGAATTATATAAAATATATTTTATATAAAAATATATTTTTTATTTGAAAACTGTATAGAATATATCAATATTAATATTATATCTATAATATATTTAAATTTATATGTAAAATATATAATATATGTTAATGTAAAATCTAAAAATAACAAAATATTAAATAAATATCAAAACTGAAATCACTGAATTAATAAATTAATTTTTAATTTAATTTCCATTGAAACTATTAAAATTGAACTGAACTAATTAACTGATTTTTTTATTTAATTTCAATCAATTTTCCTTTGATTTCGATTTATCAGTTCTTCGGTTCTGTTGCTGACGCTAGTCCGATGTCCAAAGTTGAAGACTATAAGCCGTCATTGCCCTTTTTAGCCTCGTGGGTTCGGAGTTGGGACGTACTGAAGGCAAATATGAAATAACAACCGACTTCGTAGTTCATAAGGCCCAAACGTAGGGCCACTAAGTTGGGCTCTATTAGTATTTTCACTTAGTTAATGTATATATAGTAATTAATTAATTGCGATTTCATCTTTATAATTTTTAAACTATTATTTTCTCTTATTTTATAAAAAATCATTCAAATATTTTATATATTTTGACAATGTTAGACTAATTAATTATTCACTTTTTAAGTTTTTTTTAATTAAACAACAAAAAGTTAACAAAATTTTTTTCACACCCAATCAATCTCTAGAACATTTACTTCTATTACTTAGCAACCTAATGCACCCTCATCCTTTCATTCAGGTAACTGAAATCAAAATCTCAATCCCCAAAACAATTCTTCACTTAAATGGTCCATTTCTAACCTTAGGATTGCGAAACTCATAAACTCATTTCATCAGTGATCACTTGTGCTTTTTTGAAATCAAATACCTTACCAAACGGCCTTACTATTTGCAACATTCAATAAAGAAAGACTCGGGAGAGTTGCAGGCTCATGTGGTATAGTACCAAAAGAAAATTATTAGCTAATATCAATTTCTGCAGTAAAGTTTCTAACGCCACGACCAACGAAGAACTAAGAAATTAAGGTTCCATTTTTTACGAAAATAATTTATTTATGAAAAATACTTTAAGAAAAATATTTTCTGGGAAAAATAAAATATTTTTCAAATAACATATTTTTTTACTAGTTGAAATACATTAAAAAATATTAATTTTCTTTTCATTTATAATATTATAATTAAAATTTAGAGTACAAATACTTTATATTTGTATTATTTCTTATCTAATATGAGAAAAAATATATTAAAAATTTTATTGGTTCCATTGGTCGCTAGTGACCTCATTAGCTAGCCGCGACTAGTGATAGGTGTCGGCAATCAATGATCACTAGTGATAATAAATATACGTGCTATATGATTCATTTTTTTTATATAGCTAAATTTATTAAAAAATGAAAATGACTTCCTCTTTTGAAAAGAAAAGTCATTTTCTTTAAAATGACTTTGTTTTCCATTGACTTGGAGAATATTTTTCATTGACTAATTTTCTTGAGTGTTCCAAACATCAGAAAATGTATGAGATAGTTGGTAGGTCGTGTGGGCCACACCAGAGTTTAAGGAGTATAGCATGCAGGCCTCAAGCAATCGCCTTAATGAGATAGATAGCCCTGGTTCTGATCCCTCACGCCATACTGGGGGTTTCATATCTATGGCCAATCTTCGGAGATGTCTGATGAGTATGTTTTAGATATTTCTTAATTAATATATTATTTAAGTTTATTATATACTTATCTGTATTTATAAAATGAATTTATTTTCAAAGTGAAAAATTAGGCTGCAATGCTATATATTTTGAGGTGTTTGAGCATATGCACATCATATATAAGAACCAACAATACATCGGTTAGCAGTTAATGGGTGAGCTATAAGTTTTGCTAAGATGAATAATTTTTTTTATTTCACCTTCATTAATAATTAATTTTCTTTATTTATCTATTTTCAATTAAATTCTATTTAATTTGTCACTAAATTATAGGATAATACCACAAATTCATAGAGAGAGTTATTTAATATGAGGAGGGCTTCTTTAAGCCATGTTAGCCCAATAAGAAGAAGGAATTCTTTTAGGCTATAAAAGAACAAAAGAAGAGGTGTGTGTACAACATGGGCTAACTTGCATCTACTTTCTTTAGTCATTCCGCGTTATCATTGTCGACTGCTACTTCTCGCTCGATAGATGAGGACCTGTAAGCTTCCATTATTCAGGAGGTTTAACATGATGGATGAGTGGAGGCAGTCTTTCAAGTGTCGCTTGCCCTCATTGCGGAGCTGACCCGTGACACTCAGGTTGCAGTTGCTCATCCTTCCTCTAATCAGCCACCCCCATTGATAGGATGCAAACAACCTGACTAATAGACCATTTTGATTTTTATGTACTTATGTGCTTTATGATTTTTTATGTACTTTATACATTATACTATATGATATATATTTTTATTTATACTTTATGATATACATTCAGATATTTATATATTAATAATAATATCATTTTTGATGTTTTATCATTATGATATGTTCAATATAAAATAACTTATATATTTCAACAAATATGTAATTAATCAAATACATTCAATAGATGAAAAAATTTAAAAAATATAAAAAAAATTAGTGACGAACTATGATGTTCGTCGTTAACAAAGTCAAACTTAGCGATTGATAAGTGTTTGTCACTAAAATCACTAGGTTTGCCAACTTAGTGATGACATCACTCCGTCACTAATTTATTGATGGATTTTCTTTGCTAATATGTTGCTAAATTAGTTACATAATTAGCTATGACTTTTTTTTTTTGTCATTAATGTAACATCCGTTCCTAATTTTCCAAGAGTTGGACCCATAAATTTGCAATCACTTTTTTATTGTAAGTCCATCACTAGAGTTGATGAGGGATCCATAATATCCCTCACTGATTGGTTTATTGAGGAACATTTTAGTGATAGATATTATCCATCGCTATTCTTATTTAGCAACGGATTTGGGCTTGTAAGCGACATATTTTGTCCATTAATTCACGTTTTTTTTTTTATAGTATGAGTAATGTGCATAGCTTGTTTAGCATTACTTAGTAAGAATTTTCAATGGTTATTAGAGAATTTCCAAGTCTTGTTATGAAGAGAATTGTCATTGAGTTTCTTTTAATAGTTGTTGGAGTCTCATTAAAGGTGTAAGCTTCAACAGTCGTTGTTTCTTACCCATGGCCATTATTTTTAGTTCGATGCTCATTAGAACTTTGTCCACCATCATTGAAGAACACAAAAGAATTAATTAGCTATAAGTTTTTTCCACTGTCATTGGTGTTTTTTGGTAGTAGTTGTTGTGTATTCAATAGTCATTGTCATAAGGCCACCATTATTAGCAGTGCTTTTTCTAAGTATTCGGCTCCATGACTTAGCAAGTTGGATCCTCCTTCTCTAGCAAGTTGGCAACCTAACCTTCTAAAATCACATGAGATGTAGGATAAGAGACCTATAAGATCAAACTTTAAATGCTTGCATATAAGTTAAATAATTTAATCCTTCATTTGTAATCATCAAAATAAGAACTAGCATTTAAAAGGTTCAACAATAAATTCTTTTATAGTCATATAAGGGTAATTTAGTTTGTATTGCAAGAAGTTCATTCAAAATTTTATCATCTGTGTGCATTAAGGCTTTATGCTCTAATCTTAAAGACTTTTTAAGGTCTTGGGCTAAGGTACTATTACTTTAGTTGACTTTCCTCTTATCTAAACTCATGTAGGGAACCATTTTATCTTTGTTTAGTTCCAACACCTCTTTATCATAGATTGGAGCTTTAAAAGTAATTGGCTTCTTAAAGGCTCTCTCTGACTTAACTGTGTCAAATCTAGCATTTGCCAATTTCTATACCTCATTTGGTTAGATTTTTCTCTCTTCTAGTAAATCAATAATTATACCTTTCATATAAAAATACTCAAGTAATTGGTTCATATTATTATGAAGAATTCAAATGAAGTCATTGTCGAGAGGGTTTTGGGAATCTGAGTTTCCTCAACTTTACTCATTAATTTTCAAATATTGAAAATTAATTAGGACTATTTAGACCATATCAATCTTCGTGATTAATTAACTTGCCTCATATTAAAAAAAAAAAAATCTAACTTATGTTGGTGTAATATCTCTAAAATTAAAAAAATATTTTCTTTTGGGTCTATCTCAAGAGGAACCTCCTACTAACTCATCTATTTAAAAATATGCAAGATCTACAAACGAGGGATAAACTTGTTGTAATACATTTAAACTATTATTTACTTCAATGTATTCTTCAAATAGTAGAGTGACCAAGAAATTATCTAAGAACAATATCAATCCTTATTCCTTTCCTTGTATCTCTCACTTTTTTGCCTCCAAAATTTTTTCTCAGGGTATATTTTCATTTGCACACTCCTTTTAAAAGAATAGTGTCTAATGCTGTTAATATTTTTTCAGGAATTAAATATTAATTTCTCAAAATTTCATTCATTCATGAACGGATCAAATTGAAAAATATTTTTTAATTTTAAGGTCATGTTGAAAAACACCAAAAGTTTTGGGGCTGTTTTAAAAACTTCTATAAAAAATTTCCTGATTACCAAAAACGGTCTATAAAGGACACAACTGGCCGGGCAATCGCCCGTTACAAATACCTGTACGACCAAAATCGTCCTCGATTCCTGTTTCGCCGCCTTTAACATCCACCTCTGTACGTTTCCTCCTCTATGCAATCAACACGTGTCCATTCTTCCACGGTATCCCCCTCTCTGTCTCTCTCCTCTGCTTTTTGTTTGTTTCTTTGTTTGTTTCATACAAAGCATGCAATTACTGAATCCAAAATGCGACTCACTCACTTCTTCTCTGTTTCTATTTGCAAAATGGCTAAAGATTATAACTCCAGCTTTGCCTTCACCAGAGACGCCGCCTTTGCTCCTCTGTTTCCGGCGGCGGTTTCAACAGCTGAGTGCCCTAATGAAACTGCTTTCACCTCTCTTTTCTCGGACGGCACGCTTCAAAAGCTAACCCCATTGGCTTCCAATTTCTCCATCGGAACTTCCTATTTCCCCTCTTGTTACAACTCCTTCACCGAAAAGCACAACCACCTCGGTGATAACTCCAACTTTGTCTGTGAACCCCTCAACATCCCCAAGAAAGAACCGCTGGCATCCTTATTACATCCAGGTGAGTCAACTCAGCCAATCGACTTCTTCTCCAGAAACCTCGCTGGACTCCAATACCTCGAGTTACCACCACTTCGGAAACCCACTTGTATTGACCACGACTCTTCCTCTCCAATCCCCACACCTTCGATTCCGTGGTTGATGCAGCTGCAGCTTCCTCTCAAAAACAGTCAACAAGGCAACGCCAACAAAGGAATATAAGCGACAAGTTCCGCTGCTTACGAAAGCTGCTGCCATGCGACAAGAAAATGGACATTGCAACAATGTTAGCAGAGGCGAATAAGTATATCAGGTTTCTGCAAGCCCAGGTGACAGCTCTTCAAACCATGCCTATCGACTCCAGCTTTGGCGATGAAGTTGTTGTTGTTGGTGGTGGTCTTGGTGCCGTGTTTGGAGAGTTGGAGATGTTGAGTAGACAGCACCTCTTGCAGGTTCTGTTGAAAATTCCTGAGGCGCAAACGAGACTTTACTCTCAAGGGTGTTGTGTGTATTCGATCGAGCAGTTGGCGGTCTTGAAGAAATAAGTTGCTGAAACAAGGGCTGGTCTGGAGGAGGACCTTTCGAAGATGGATATGTCTGCGTGTCTGATGAGTATTTTGGTATTTAAGTTGATATAATACTTTAAGATCTCAAGCTCATGTTTCTTTTTAGTTGAATTTTGCTTAAAATTACTGAGAGTTAAGTAGGATAAGTATATAGATTTGTGTGATTTGATTTCCATTCTAGGCTATTGATTAGAGATATGGTTGTTAATCTTTTTTTGTTCGGGAAATAAGAACGTAGCGAAAACAAGTGAGAGAAGATGTTTATGGTACTCTGTTAGTGGTTGTTCTTTCCGAAATGTTACCATCCATCTTTTGTATACACAATGGTACAAATATGAATTTGCTCGTAGGCATATAGCAAACTTAAGATGCCTGTTTCGTTTTGTTTGGTTTCACCACCGCGAGGTTGCTGCGTTTTTTCCCCCTTCTTTTACAAATCATATAGCTTCAGAGTTACATGAATATTAATGTAATTTCCAGGTGTATTTAATTTTTTTATTGAGATATAAAATTTAATTAGCTAAATGTTAAAAGTGAAAAAACAATATTATAAAAATAAATAATAAATAATGATAATATTATGTATTTGAAAAATTAGACTCAAAACGTAGTTTAATAAATAACTGTTTATCAAAAGTGTGTTTATTTGTTTCAAAATTAAATTTTAAATATAAAAAATAAACCACAAAAATACATAAACTAAATTAGTAAAACATAAAATAAATGTTAAATAAAAATTTTGTATTAAATTTAAAAATAAAAATGAAGCCAAATGCATCATGAGCTATGACACTGTATTAATGCTCCTTAATTTTTAGAACTATTTCACTCCAACTTTTATGCTAAATAATTTGCTACGCTTTTATTCAACATCTCAAAAAAAAAAAAAAAAAAACAAAAATCTCAAAATTTTTTCCATCTCTACTCTTTTGTCCTTAAACATGCTTATACAAACGCTGTTTTTTTTTTTTTTTCAAAGTCTTAACAAATTTTCAATAAATGGATCAGACATATATGTACATCAAAAGAGCTAAATGCATAATTTGTTTAATATTTTTTTATGAACCATCATTTTAATACCTCACTTTTAATTTTAACCTATTTATTATTTTAAAGAGTCCTAAAAGGGAATGAGTAGGGGTATGATAAACACTTCAAACTTAAAAATTTATGAAAAGAAAATCATAATATAAAAAGGAGACATACAAATTTATAGAAATTCAAATACAACTTAGTTTACATCTTCTTCTATAGTATGCTACTAAAGTGTTTCACTAAAATAAGTAGATTATCAAGTGCTATTAAAATCTTTGCAAAGTGAATTTTGAAGGCACCACTTAAGTCTTATAAGATGAATTTGCAACTACCACAAAAATTTATTTAAGACAGTTTTAAGACATTATTTAAAATTGATCCAAGATAGATTTTAGGCACCATCTTAAGCATTTCACAATATTATAGATGTTTTTAAGTTACCAACCTAAGATATGATTCTCTCATACAAATTATAAGTACTGATAAAAAAATAATTACTCACTAACACTTAAGTCTTCTCTTTTTACAAGAGTAATGCAACACAACTAAAGATTTAAACTTCAACTAATTCTTGGAATTAAGCAATGATGTTGCTTTGAGTAGCTTCTTCTTTTTCTTTTACAAAGTGACTCTCTAAAAATAAATAAGTGTGCAAAAATGAGTTTTGTTCTCTATAGAGTCAATTTTTTTCTATATTTTCTTCAAAGTCTATAGGAGGTATCTTTGTATAAGCTTACCGAGAAAAAACTAGCAATTATTCACACAGATTAAAACCCATCAGGAAGTATCAATATAGCCTTTATTTTGTTGTCAACTGTCATTGAGATCTTTGCCATAACTGTTGACTGCTTATCGTTCTTAACAGCTAGTGTTCTTTCTAACAACGGTCGGGTTAAGATTGTCCCACAATCGTTAAATGGCCTCACAGTGGGTATTTTGAACTTTAATAGTCATTAGAATATTTTCTATTGGCCTAGTGCACCAAGAAAGGAGTTTGAATTGGTGGTTGATTAAAAATTAAAAAGAAGCTTAAGGTGTTTGGGAAGTTAAGATGGAGAAGAGAAAAATCAACATAAGAAGTTTATAGTGGTTTGAGTGTTAACAAACTCTACGTCCATTCTTCAGTTCTTCACAATTGAGTATTTCACTCAACTAACTTAGTGTTTTTAAGCTCACACCTAACTTATACAACTTGTGTTTTATGACTCACACAAAACCCTTACAACTTGTGTCTTTTAAGCTCACACAAAAACCTCTTATAAGTGTTTTAGATAGGTTCACACTTCAACCTCTTACAAGAGTTTTAGAATCTAGGCTAACTCTCAACCTAGTTACAAATGTGTTTATTGCGCACACCAAACAATCAATAATACATAAAGAAGAGTAAAAGAATGAGTAGCAAATTGACAAGAGTTTGGTTACAATTAATCGAATTCTTCTTCATTTACATAAGTTTAGTGGAGCATTTATAGCCAACATCCATCAAAGAGACGTTACTCAAAAACTATTCCAAAATCTCTAAGTTGTGCTAGGTAGATTTTGCATTAAATGTTGTTAGGCAGAAGTCACAGTCGCTACTCTCATTTCACGATCGCAAATTTCCAATTAGCATTGAAGAGCTGAAAATTGCAGCAAAGAACACCATTCTGTGTTTAACAGCTAGTCCATGTGTCTTTCACCCATTGGTTGTCCAAGAAATATAGCCATTGTGTTCAACCAACTACTTAAAAGTCATAGTCGTGATTTAGCTTTGTCTTGGACGCGATTGAGACCGTGAATTCCTCTATTTCTGGAGGAAACTATATCTTATTGAATTGCAATCGTGACTAATTCTTCACCTTTATGATTTTTGATTTCCAATGGTTGCCTTGGACATTTAGCATGCTGTGGCTGTTGCTTTGGTTCCCTCCTTTGTTACTATGAAATTCGCGGTCGTGACCTCTGACGCGAATGCCACTACGAATTCCTTTGTGAATCAACCAATGCTGCTTCGGCTGAGTCGTGGCTGTGAATTCGTCCACAAATTCCTCAAGCCTAGCTCTATCTATCTTAATAGTAATGTCATGTTCGCGATTTAGAGTATACCGATTCCAAATTTGAATGTTCTTCTACTTGATGGAGATTTTGACTTCCATTCAACTTTCAATGAAAATAAATCTTATAATCTGTAAAATAACACTTACTCAAAGCATTAAAACGTATCAATCTTCATTGTCAAAATCCAAAAAGGCTTATGAGATAAGTTTAACCAACCTAGTCCAACAATCTCCTCCTTTTTGATTTTGACAACTTAGATTGATCCTAAAGAAAAACAAATGCATGAGTTGTGAAGTTGGGCTGGTCTATGATCAGATAATTAATGAATAATCAAAGGATTCTAGTCAATGATCAAATAATTCTAAATGTTCTAAGTTTGAACTAGCTCCCCGTCAACTTATGCTTTTCTTATGCATGTTCAATATTCATTTTCTTTCAATGTTATTCTCTCCCCCTTTGGCAAGATCAAAAAGAGAGTAAAAGAAGTGCATAAATTGAGATAGAGTAAACATAAAGAGAAAACAACAAGGAGACAGTAAAAAAGTGCATAAATTGAGATAGAGTAAACATAAAGAGCAAAATAACAAGGATAACATATCAGTTGTAATCACATAACAATTGAGATAATGAATTGCAAAACAAAAACTTTATTTAATTAATATACTGTGGGATCAATAGCTTTACATCAAGAACTTAAATAACAACAAAAAAAGAAACCTTAAACACGAACTAAAAGATAAAAGAACTGTCATCATTTCCAGAATTGTCCAGTTCTTCATTATCTCCTCCACCTTCAGCTTCATCACCCTTCTCAATCTCTTGGTTTTCCTCCTCTTCTAGTGTGTCTTCCTAATCCTCAAAGTCTGAAAGATGACAGAGAGGAGCACTTACTTTCTCCTGTAAGTCCACCAAATTACTATGTAAGTGGGGGAGGAGGATAAATCGTCTCTTTAACATCCTTATTATTTTGTCCAATTTTTTGTTGATGGAGGTAAGAGAGATTTTAGCTTTAGGCTTAGGTTGAAGAGGTGGAACAGGTTCGACTCCCTTTTCAATGACAAACATTTTTCTTTAAGGGCTTAGGATGATTCTAGTTTCTTGGCTCCAAAAGCACCTAAAGTGTATGTGTAAGAATCATAGTGAATGGCTTTTGCATTAATGAGGTAGGAGAGGTCCATAAAATTTTAGAAAGGGAGAAGCTTCTTAGTGAGGAATTTTTCATTTTCATCATTAAGAGCACCAATGTATTGGTAGATGACAGTGACATGGGAAAGAAGAAGAAACTGACTCTTAGGTTTGGTGCTCGTGTGGATCAATTAATCTACAAGATAACGACCAGTTTGCATAGGTTAGTTTTTGGTAAGGCAGAAAAGGAAAGTAAGATCCTTTTGGGATACCTTTTCATTACCATCGCCTCTTGCGTTAATATAGAAGGTGATGATACAATATAGTAGCCAAAAAGCTAGGGTACAAATGTATTTGGCTAAAGAGTTTTTAGGGTCATGTTTGGTCTCGATGGAAATTTCAGACTAGAACTCAAAAGATGACATCAAGAGCGAAGATGATGAAGGAAATGTCATCTTTGACTTGAAGATTAAATAGATTGGAAAGTTTTTCGAAAGTGATGAAAAAAGGGTCCCCAAAGGCTCAAAATACTAGCCCGTATTGGTCGGCGCGAGATTCCACTCTCAAACTTATAGTCATTGTACACATGAATTCTTGCATGATTTCCTCATAATTAGGCTCGTTAAGAAAAATATATTTATTGCATCCAAGGTTTGAAAGAAATACGTGGATCTCATCTTTGATGCCTAGAGACTCTAGAAGGAAAACATAAGGGATTATGTTTGGTAAGATGATCTTTGAAGCATTCACTTTGTACCAATCCTTTTCCTCTTTCGTTATCCTTTTCATCAAGTGTAGAGCTGGTGGTCCAGAAGGCTGTGCCACTGCCTTTCCCTTCTCTGCTCTTAAAGCTTTGTTGGGGGTCATTTGTGAATGAAGGAAGATTGAAGGTTTTTTGAGATTAAGGTAGAAGAGAGATTGAGATAATGGGTAGTAATGAAAGAAACACTATTTGAGGGGGTTTATATAGGCCAAGAAAGGCTATGAAAATGGCTAAAAATGGTAAAAAATGAATTAAGTGAAGTAGTGCAATCGGTTGGCAATCAAATCAATTAAATTCATAACTGTTACCCAAAGTTGCATTCGCAACCTGCAAGTCACTACCACTAATTCTGAAAAATGTTAGTAACAGATAAAAATCCTCGAGAAATAACACGTTCAATGCTCAAAAGATTTAAAATTTGAACAAATTCACAATGGAGATTAAAAGTTGTGATCGCAAATTGATGGTTGACAACTAAATGATGAGTACCTGTAATTTGTGATTGTGAACCAAGGAATAGCAACTGCAAATTACAAGTTAGAAAAGATAACTATAAAATGATAAGACTTGACTATCTAAGTTGTGATCCATTTAATATATTGATGTCTAACTTATGCAAATTGGCATAGAGAGACATAATTGCATACAAAATTAAGACATATAAAGAGATAAATATCACATACATCACACAAGGCAATCATTCAACAAGGAATAATGCAACAGATAAAAAATATTTCAAAAGGATCTAATTTTTCGCTTCAGGGAGCTTCCATCAAGCATTCCTAACTCTCTCTTAATGAAGTTCATCCTTTCTTCATTGAGAGGCTTTGTGAAAATGTCTGCAAGTTGATGATTTATGTATATAAATTCTAACACTAAATCACTATTTTAGACATGATCTTTAAGAAAATGATGCCTAATGTCTATATGTTTGCTCTTAGAGTGTTGGATGAGATTTTTGGAAAGATTTATTGCACTAGTCTTGTCACATTTGATGGGAATATGATCAACAACTTTGCCATAATCCTTTAATTATTGTTTCATCCAAAGGACTTGGGTGCAACAATAACTTGTAACTACATATTCAGCTTCACCGAAACTTACTTCTTACTAAACTAAGAAACTAAACACTCTCTTATAAATTGATAAGTTTCAAAATTGCTCTTTCTATCTAAAAGACTATCATCATAATCCGCATCCAAATAACCTATAAGGCTAAATGAATAATCTTTAGGATACCACAAACCAAAATACAATGTGCCATGTAAATATTTGAAAATCCTTTTAATAACATTCAAATGAGATTTTTTGGGACAAGATTGAGACCTAGCACTGATGCAAAGACCAAACATTATATCAGGTCTAGAAGTGGTAAGATAAAGTAGAGAACCAATCATATCTCGATATCTCTGGTAAGATAAAGTAGAGAACTAATCATACCTCGATATCTCTTCTCATTAACTGACTTACTTGATTCATCCTTGTTTAATTTGATGGTAGCACTAATTAGTGTTTTTGCTACTTTACATCCTTCCATGCCAATTTGTTGAGAATGTCCTTTGTGTATTTGGCTTAGTTGATAATGATCCCTTCTTTGGTTTGCTTGATTTTTAAACTAAGGAAAAAATTGAGCTTTCCTATCATGCTAAGTTGTAGACTAAGGAAAAACTTGAGCTCTCCCATCATACTTATTTCAAATTCCCTAGTCATACACTTAGCCAAATCCTCACATATAGATTCATTAGTAGCACCAAAAATGATATCATCAACATAAATTTATACTATTAGTGTATCATGATTATGCCTTTTGACAAACAAAGTTGTGTCAGCCTTTCCTTTTTCAAAATCATTTCGCAAAAGAAAAGCACTAAGCCTTTCATACCAAGCTCTTAGAGCTTGTTTCAAACCATACAAGCCTCTATTCAATTTAAAAACATAATTTGGAAAAGTATGTGATTCAAAACTAGGAGGTTGTTTAACATAAACTTCCTCCTCAATAACACCATTTAGAAAAGCACTTTTGACATCCATTTGAAATAGTTTGAAATTCATGTGACATGCATATAACAAAAAAAACCTAATGGCCTTTAACCTTGCTACGGGGCCATAAGTCTCATCATAGTCAATGCCTTCCTCTTGGTTGTAACCTTTAGCAACCAATCTAGCCTTATTTCTAGTGATGAATCCTTGCTCGTCTAACTTATTCCTAAACACCCATTTGCAACCTGTAATTGGGTGTTCCTTAGGCTTAGGAACAAGTTCCCACACATTATTTCTCTCGAATTAGTTGAGTTTCTCTTGCATAGTAATCACCCAACTCTCATCATTAAAAGTCTCATTAATAGATTTTGGCTCCAATTGAGAAACAAAGGCAAGATCATTATTTAAAGTATTGAGTTGAGATCTAGTACTTACATCCTTTGAAGTATCACCAATGATTAGGTTTTTGGGATGATGCTTAAAAGATCTCCAATCTTTGGGAAGATCTTAGTTTGGTGATTTCACTTATTGATGTTGAGGATCTTTATCTTTTCTTGATGATTTTCTTTCATCATGGTCCTCATCCTTTTCTCTTGTAGTATGCTCCAAATCCAATTTCTCAAAATCACTTACAATATCATCAATAAAAGAACCTTTTCCAAGATCAAACTTACTAGATTCATCAAACATAATATTCATAGACTCTTCAACAACCATTGAACTTTTATTAAAAACCCTATAGGCTTTGCTAGTGGTGGAATAACCTAAGAAGATGCCTTTATTAGTTTTTGAATCAAATTTTCTCAGATTGTCCTTGGTATTAAGGATATAACACTTATATCCAAAAACTCTTAGGTATGCTAACTTAGGCTTTCTACCATTCCATAACTCATAAGAAGTTTTATTAAGAATAGGTCTTTTGAAACTCAATTTGCAATATAACACGAAGTATTGATAGCTTCGGCCTAAAAGTATTTTTGCAATGAGTACTCATTGAGCATAGTTCTAGCCATCTCTATTAGTGTCCTATTTTCCTCTCTACAACACCATTATGTTGTGGTGTTCTTAGAGTTGAAAA
This sequence comes from Omphalea diandra, assembly GCA_949677035.1. Lineage (NCBI taxonomy): Eukaryota > Viridiplantae > Streptophyta > Magnoliopsida > Malpighiales > Euphorbiaceae > Omphalea > Omphalea diandra. The sequence continues at coordinate 26,494 of CATIWR010117344.1, read as the reverse complement.
GTTAAGGAAAATCCCATTCTTTAAGCAATAGGATTCACAAGACTCATTTTGAAATTCTTTTCCATGGTTACTTCTAATGGAGGAAATGAAATAACCCTTTTCATTTTGAATCCTTTTTGCAAAACTTTTAAAAGCATCAAAAGTATCATGCTTATGAGCTAGAAAGGAAACCCAATTAAACCTAGAGTAATCATCAACTAGGACTAGTGCATAATGTTTTCCACCTAAGCTAGCACTCCTAGTAGGTCCTATCAAGTCCACATGAATTAATTGAAAAGGTCTAGATGTATTTACAATATTCTTTGGTTTGAAGGAAGATTGATATTGCTTCCCCATTTGGCAAGGAGCACATGTCTTGTCTCTAGAGAATCTTAGCTTAGGAAAACCTTTCACTAGCTTTCCCTTTGATAAGCTTTGTAAGAGCTCCATGCTAGCATGTCCAAGTCTTCTATACCATAACTAAGCTTCATTACTAAGAGACATAAGACGCTTAAAGGATTGATTAGCCAAATTGTCTAAGTCAATTAGGTAGGTATTTCTCTTCCTTTCACCCTTAAAAGTTATCTTTTTATCGACCAAAGTGGTAACTTGATATTTTTTAGAGTCAAAGGTGACTTTATTACCTTTGTCACATAATTGACTTACACTAAGCAAGTTATGTTGTAAACCATCAACAAGTAAAACATCATTAATCAAAGAACAACCATTCTTATCGATGGTCTTAATGTCAATTACCTTACCCTTAGCATTATTTCCAAAAGTGACGTTGCCACCCTCTTTTTCCTTTAGGGCCATGAATAGCTTCCTATTGCCCGTCATGTGCTTTGAGCATTCGCTATCCCCATGCCAATCATTTGCTTCATTGGTGGTTGCCAAACTCCCCTACATAACACAATTAAATCATTTTTGCTTTGGTAACCATGCATACTTAGGTCCTTAGGGGTTAGGTTTTGAAGGATCCTCCAACTTAAGGTGTGCCTTCCTAATGTAGTAATAAACATTTATGTGTCCATACTTCACGCAATAATGGCATTGGAGTTTAGATCTATGTGTCTTTCTCTTATGCATTGCTTTGGTATGAGTGAGGGATTTCCTCATACCAATATGATGTGCATGAGTATGAACATGCATGAATGGGTGTAGGACTAGATTTTCTGTGTGTGTTTGAATGAGCATGCCTTTTCTTGTACATGTATGGATGATTGGCCTTCTTAGAAATAGGCCTTAACCCTTGTTGCACCTTTCCTTTGCCCTTAGGGAATAGTGATTTAGTGCTTTAAACACTTATCTTTCTAACAACCTCAATACCTAAAGTTTGAGGTGTAGACACCTTGATGAATGCTATTAGTGAAGGTGTATAAGAAAAGGCTACATTAAAACCTAGACCATGCCTAACTAAGGAAGGTCTTTGTGATACAATAAATGTATCCAAAGCTTTCTTACCCTTGTGAAACTTAGAAATAGAGTTTCTAAGCTCAATGACTTCACCTTTTAAGGAGTCATTTTTTTTTCTTAATGAAGTTAAAGATGAAGATGACTTAGATAGACTTTCCATTGATTTCTTAAGTTTTTCATTTGAAGCCCTCAATTCACTTATAAGACTATTTAGGGATTTGAATCCATCCTCTAATTTAGTGCACTTCTTCTTGTAAGTTTTCATTTATGACTTATATTTGTCACATTTCATGGTGAGAGCTTCTAAAAGCTCATCATCCACATCATTTAATTTATTAAATTTAGAATAAGAATGAGGTGAAGAGCTTACTTCATCAGATGAATCCTCTTGAGCCATGAAGCATAGGTTTGTAACCTCTTCTTCTTTGTCATCTTCACTTGAGCCATCATCCCAAGTGGCTTTGAAGCTTTTTCTTTTTTCTTTGTCCCCTTTATTCTTCTTCATCTTCAACTTGGGGTAGTCATATTTGATGTGGACTTGCTTGTCACATTCATAGCAAGTGACATCATTTGATCTTTCTTTGAGAGTTAGAGTTGCTTTCTTGAAGTTCCTTCTATCTTTTGTTCTTCTAATTAGCTCCTTAATTCTTCTTGAAAGCATTGCAAGCTCATCCTCCTCCTTGTCACTTTCCTTTTCATTTGAGGCTACTTCTACTTCCTTCTCCTTTGATAAAGACTTGAATGCCAAGGTCTTCCTTTCTGATTTTTTAGATTTTTCTCATTGACATCTCATTCTCTTCATTTCTTCATCCTTCTTCAAGGCTAACTCATGAGTTAAGAGTTTGCCTGTTAGGACATCCGTTGGCACCTTTCTTATCTCTGGGTTTGACTCTTGGATACTACACACCCTTGCACTAAATTTTTCAAGAGGTAGAGATTTTAGAATTTAGAATTTACCTCATGATTGATGAGAACTCTCCCAAACTTCTTCATGTTGGTGATGATTGCAAGGAGTCTATTTGTCATGTCTATGATGTTTTCTTCGTCCTTCATCATAAATAGCTCCCACTCTATCACATACATCTCAAGTTAGTTAGATTTCACCAAGGTGGTGCCCTCGTGATAGTTCTCTAAGGCCTTTCAAATACCATAAGCAGCAAGGCAATGTTGGACCCTTACAATTTCTTCTTTTGAGAGAGAACTTAGAAGGATTGCCATGGCTCTTTTATTTCTGCCATTGGATCTCTTATGAGCTTCAACCCACTCCTCTCTAGGGATCAAGAACTCACTTCCATCCACCACTTTAGTAGTTGCAATAATATCCCAGAGGTCTACCATGTTACTATCAAAATAGATTTTCATCCTATACTTCCAATGAGTATAGTCTGCTCCATCAAAATATGGCTTAAGGTGAGTACAGATTCCTTCTTGTGCCATGATCTTTACTCACACAATTATGCTTTACAGTGAGACTTGGCTCTGATACCATTTATTAGCCTAGTACACCAAGAACGGGGATTGAATTGGTGGCTAATTAAAAATTAAAAAGAAGTTTAAGGTGTTTAGGAAGTTAAGATGCATAAGAGAAAAATCAACATAAGAAGTTTATAGTGGTTCGGGTGTTAACAAACCTCACGTCTACTCCCCAATTCTTCACAATTGGGTATTTCACTCAACTAACTTCTTGTTTTCAAGCTCACACCTAACTTATATGTTGGCTTAGTGCACCAAGAAGGGGGGCTTAAATTGGTAGCTATTTTTAAAGTTAAAATGAAGAGTTTAAGTGTTTATAAGGTGAAGAAAAAGATGAGTAGAAATAACACAAAGGTTTATAGTGGTTCGGGTATTAACAAACCCTGTATCCACTTCTCAATTCTTCACAATTGGGTATTTCACTTCACTAAACTAGTGTTTCCAAGCTCATACCAAACTTCTACAACTTGTGTTTATGGCTCACACAATAACCTTACAACTTATGTTTTCTAGGCTTACACAACAATCTCTCTCAAGCATCTTGTGTAGGCTCACACTTCAACCTCTTACAAGAGTTTTGAATCTAGGCTAACTCTCAACCTCTTACAATGGTGTTTATTGCTCACACCTAACAATCAATAACACATAAATGAGAATGAAGATTGAGTAGCAAATTAGCAGGAGTTTGGTTACAAATTAATGAATTCTCTTTATTTTACATCTATTTGATAGAGTATTTATAGTCTACATCCACCAAAGAGATGTTGCTCTGAAACTATCAACAAATCTCCAAGTTATGCTAGGCAGATTTTGCATTAATTGTTTGTCAGATGAAAGTCACAGTTGGTACTACCATTTTGCGATTATGAATTTCCAATTTGCACCGAGGAGCTGAAAATTGCAGTAGAGAACCCCATCCTATATCTAATGGCTAGTCCACGTGTCAGCTATTCATTGGTTGTCTAAGAAATGTAGCCATTGTGTTATGCTTGCTTCTTAAAAGTCATGGTCGCGAGTTGTCTTTGGGTGCGACTGAGACTACAAATTCCTCTATTTTATGAGGAAATTACAACTTCTTAAGTCGTGGTCGCTACCAGTAATTCGACCTTATGATTTTTGATCTTTAATGGATACCTTAGACACTTGGCGTGCTGTGGCTATGGCTTTGGTTCCCTTCTTTGTCACTATGAAAGTCGCGGTCGCAAATCTAGACACAATACCTACCCCGAATTCTTCTATGACTCAAGCTCACTTCCTTCGGCTAAGTCGCGACTGTGAATTCACCTGTGAATTTTTCTGGCCTAGCTTCATCCATTCTTATGACTGATTCACAATCGCGATTTAGGATATACACACTGTGAATTTGGATAAACTTCTCAAGGTTGGAGATTTTAAATTCCATCCAACTTCTAATGAAAAAACTAGCTTATAATATGAAAAATAACATTTAATAAAAGTATTAAAACTGATCAATCTCTATTGCTAAGATCAAAAGAGGTTCATGACCTAGGTTTAACCAACCTAGTCCAACAATCTCCTTCTTTTTGATTTTGACAACTTAGATTGATCTTTTGGATAATCAAATGCATGAGTTGTGAAGTTGGGATGGTCAATGATGAAATGATAAATGAATATTTAAAAAAATTCTAGTCAATGATCAAAGAAATTCTAAGTACTAAAAAAAAATAAAAAAAATGCTCCCCCTCAACTTATGCCTTTCTCTTCCATACTATTTTCTCCATACAATTCTCTCCCCATTTGGCAAGATCAAAAATAGGGTGAATGGAGAAGATCAAATAAAATGCATAAAGATGAGATAAAGTGATCATAAGGAGCAAATATTAACTCATATAATCATAAAAATTGCAATCATATATAACAAATATCAAACACATAGCATAGGAAACAATGAATTGCAAATTCAAACACTTTTATTTATTCATAAACTGTGGGATCAACAACTGTACATCAAAGATTTAAATAAAGAAATCATAGTCTAGAAGATTGTTGAACTGTCATCATCTCTAGAATTGACTTGCTCTTCATTGTCTCCTCCTTTTTCTGCTTAGTCTCCATCCTCAACCTCTTGGTTGTCTTCCTCCTTCGGTGTGTCTTCATAATTATTGAAATCTAGAAGATGACAGGGAGGAGAACCCATTTTCTTTTGTAGGTCCACCAGGTCATTGTGTAGGTGGGAAAGAAGGAGAAATCTTCTCTTCAACATCCTCTTCACCTTATCTAACTTTCGGTTGATGGTGGTAAGAGAAATTTTGGTCTTAGATTTTGGTTGAGGAGGTGGGACTGATATTGCTCCTTCTTTAATGACAAGCCTTTTTCTTTTGGAGGCTTAGATGTTTCCAGCTTTTTGGCCCCAAAAGCACCCAAAGTATAGGCATAAGAATCTGGGTGAATGACTTTGGCATTGATAAGGTATATAAGGTCTAAAAGATTTTGGGAAGGAAAGAGTTTCTTTGTGAGGAATTTTTCATTTTCCTCATTAAGAGCACCAACATATCTGTAAATGGCAGTCACATGGGAAGGAAGGAGAAATTGACTCTTAGGTTTAGTGCTCATGTGAATCAATTAATCTACAAGATAGCGACCAAATTGGATGGGCTTATTTTTAACAAGGTAGAAAAGGAAATAAAGGTCCTTTTGGGATACATTTTCATTGCCATCACTTCTAGCATTAATAGAGATGGTGATGATACGATGAAGTAACCAAAAAGGAAGGGTTTTGATGTATTTGGCTAAAAAGGTTTTGGGATCATGTTTGGTCTCGATAGAAACTTCAGACGAAAACTTAGAGTAAAAGATATCAAGTGCGGAGATAATGAATAAAATGTTATCTCCGACTTGAAGATTGAAAAGGTTAGATAATTGTTTGAAAGTGATAAAGTAAGGATCTCCAAACGCATGAAATACTAACCTGCATTGTTCGACGTGGGATTTGAATCTGCGGCTTAGAGTCACAGTGCACATAAACTCTCTCATGATTTCTTCATATCCGGGCTCATCCTAAAAGATGAATTCATTCCATCCCAAATTAGAAAGAAAGGCATGGATCTCATCTTTGATTCCCAAAGATTCTAGAAGAAATGTAGAAGGGATTTTGTTTAGAAGGATGATCTTGAAGGTGTTGGCCTTATAGCGATCCTTCTCTTTTGTAATCCCTTTCATTTGATGTAGGGCTGGAGGTGCAGAAGGTTAGGCTACTACTTTGCCCTTTTCTGCTCTTGAAGCCTTCTTAGAGCCATTGGAGATGATAGGAAGTTTTGGAAATGTTAAGAGTAAGAGAGAAGATAGATTTATTTGGTGTAGCAAGTAGTGATGAAAATCACCATTTAAGGGATTTATATAGGCATAGAAAAGGTGTATAAATGACTAAAAAAGGCTAGAATGTGAATAATAAAAGGTTGGAAATGATTGGTAGTCAAATCAGATTATTGTGTGACAGTTACTAGAATTCACGACCGCTAATTAAAAGTTGTGACTGTTAATTCTGAAATATGTGAGTAATAGACAAAAAACCTCGAGAACCAGTGCGTACAACGGTGAAAATTTGAATTTTTAACTGAATTCGCAGTGAAGAGCAAAAGTCACGATCGCAAATTGATAGTTATTAGCAGGATAAAATGAACCTATAATTCACGATTGTGAGTCAACAAATTACGACCGTGAATTACAAAGCAAGAAGGATAACAATGAAAAAGTAAAATTTAGTGTTTAAAGTTGTGATCCACTTAATATATTGATGCTTAATTTATGCAAATTGACATAAAAAAACACAATTGCATTTAAAATTAAGACATCTAAAGATAAATATCACAAATAACCAACACATAGCAATCAAACAAAAATTAAACTTTTCACTTTAGGAAATTTTCATCAAGCATTCCCAATTCTCTCTTAATGAAGTTCAACCTTTCTTCATTGAGAGGTTTAGTGAAAATATTCGTAAGTTGATGATTTATGTCTATAAATTCTAACACAACATCACCATTTTGGATATGATCTCTAAGAAAATGATATCTAATATCTATATGTTTGCTCCTAGAATGTTGAATGGGATTCTTAGAGAGATTAATTGCACTTGTGTTGTCACATTTTATGGGTATTTGATTAACAACTTTGCCGTAATCTTTTAATTGTTGTTTCATCCAAAAAACTTGGGTGTAACAATACTCAGATTTGGCGGTGGATAAGGCAACCAAAACTTGCTTCTTGTTAAACAAAGACATTAAATATTCTCCTATAAATTGGCATGTTCCAGAAGTTCTCTTCCTATCTAAAATACTACAGGTATAATTCATAGTGGAGTAACCTATGAGACTAAAAGATGAATCTCTAAGATACCATAATCCTAAATATAATGTGTTATGCAAATATTTGAAAATTCTTTTGACAACATTCAAATGTAATTCTTTAGGATAAGATTGAAATCTAGCACATACATATACGCTAAACATAATATAAGGTCTGGAAGTGATAAGATAAAGTAGAAAATCGATCATACCTCAATATCTCTTCTTATCAACTATCTTACCTGATTTGTCTTTATCCAATTTGATGGTACCACTCATGGGTGTTTTGCTACTTTGCATCCATCTATGCCAAATTTCTTGAGTATGTCCTTTGTGTATTTGGCTTGGTTGATGAAGATCTATTCTTTGGTTTGCTTGATTTATAGACCAAAGAAACACTTAAGGTCTCCCATCATGCTCATTTTGAGTTTCTTAGTCATAATACAACATGCATAAACTCTTCAACAACTATTGAACTTTTATTAAAGACCCTATAGGCTTTGCTAGTGGTGGAATAACCTATGAATATGTCCTCATTAGTTTTTGAGTCAAATTTCCCAAGATTATCCTCGACATTCAATATATAGCACTTGCATCCAAATACTCTTAGGTATGATATTTTGGGTTTTCTACCATTCCATAGCTTATAAGATGTTTTATTAAGAATGAGTTATTTAAAAACTCTATTTGCAATATAATACAAAGTATTAATGGCTTCGACCTAAAAGTAATTTGGCAAAGAATACTCACTGAGCATAGTTCTAGCCATCTCTACTAGTGTTCTATTTTTCCTCTCTACAACACCATTTTGTTGTGGTGTTGTAGGAGTTAAAAAGTTGTGAAAAAACCCATTCTCTTGGTAATAAGATTCATAAGACTCATTTTGAAATTCCTTTCCATGGTCACTTCTTCTAGAAGAAATGAAGTAACCCTTTTCGTTTTGAATTCTTTTTGCAAAACTTTTAAAAGCATCAAAAGTATTGGACTTGTGAGCTAGAAAGGACACCCAAGTAAACCTAAAGTAATCATCAATTAAGACTAGTGCATAATATTTTTCACCTAAACTAGCACTCTTAGTAGATCCTATCAAGTCCATATGAATCAATTGAAGAGATTTATATGAACTTACAATGTTATTGCTTTAAAGAAGGATTGATGTTGCTTCCCTATTTGGCAAAGACCGCATGTCTTGTCTCTAGAAAACTTTAGTTTGGGAAGACCTTCAACTAGCTTTCCTTTCGATAAGCTTTGCAATAGATCCATGCTAGCATGTCCAAGCCTTCTATGCTACAGCCAAGCTTCATTATTAAGATAGCCAAGCTTCATTAGTAAGAGACATATGACTCTTAAAAGATTGGTTTACCAAATTGTCTAAGTCAATTAGATAGGTATTGCCTTTCCTTTCACCCTTGAAAACTAACTTTTTATCCATTGAAGTGGTAACTCGACATTCTTTAGGGTCAAAGGTGACTTTATTACCTTTGTCACATAATTGACTTACACTAAGCAAATTATGTTGCAAGCCATCAATTAACAAAACATCATTAATTAAAGAGCAACCATTCTTACCAATGGTTCCAATGCCAATTACCTTACCCTTGACATTATTGCCAAATGTGACATTACCACCTTCTTTTTCCTTTAAGGCCATAAAAAGCTTCCTATTGCCCGTTATGTGCTTTGAGCATCCACTATCCACATGCCAATTGTTTGATTCATTGGTGGCTACCAAACACTCCTACACAATAAAAATAAGTCATATTTTTTTTTGGTACCCAAGCATACTTGGGTCCTAAGGGGTTAGGTTTTGAAGGATCCCCTAATTTGAGATGTGCCTTCCTAATGTAATAAAAAATATTTATATGTCCATACTTCATGTAATAATGGAATTGGAGTTTAAACCTATGTGTCTTCCTCCTATGTAATGTCTTAGTATGAGTGGAGGGGGGGTTTCTCATACCAACATGATGTGTGTGAGAGCATATACATGCATGAATGGGTGTAGGTGTGTATTTTCTGTGTATGTGTGAATTATCATGCCTTTTGTTATACATGCAAGCATGATTGGCCTTTTTAGAAATGTACCTTAAGCCTTGTTACACTTTCCTTTTGCCTTTAGGCATTGAGGGTTTAGTGCTGTTGGACTAGGATAATCAATCCTAGGTTTAGAACCTCTTTTGATCTTGACAAAGTAGATTGATCATCACTAATATTTCAAATAAGTGTTGTTTTTGCAGAATTGAATCAATCTCCCAAGAAGAATTGAAGAAGTTGATGAATTCCAAAGTGACATGTAAATCACGACAGCAATCTAGGATTTGTGACCGTGACTCATGTGAGGACATGTTGAAAATCAAGCAGGCGAAATCGCAGAGCCATTCTCGGCCATGATCCTTGGAAAGAAAGAAGTCAGATTGACACAGATGAATTCACGGTATAAGTCTCATTTGAGTCGCGTGAATTTCAAAGAAATTCAAGAGGGAAGCAAGTTAACAACCACAGCTTGACAAATGTCCCAGAAGACTGTTGGAAGTCCAAAATGGCGGAGACATCTTGCTGGTAGCGACCGCGATCCCTGTGGAAGAAAGTTAACCACTTTGGCAGATGGATTTGCGACCTATGTCGTGGCCTGTGCAAGAAAACTCGTGACCGCGACTTCTAAAAGTAGGTAAAAGATAATGGCTATATTTTCCTGGTGAACTAATAAGAAGCTGCCACGTGGACTAGCCGTTAGACACAAATGGGGTTTCTCTTGAAGAATTTGGATTTCGCGACGGCTAAAGGCAGTAGCGACCGCGATTTCATCCTGACAAGCATTAAATACAAAATCTGTCAAGCATGTCCCAAAGATTTGATGAACTATGATCTGCAACGTCTCTTTGGTGAAGTTTGGCTATAAATACTCCACCAAACAACCATGAAGAAGGTTGCTAAGGAATTTATTACAAGTGATAAAAGCTCTCAATCTTTGCTACTCATTTTCTTCATCTTCTTTACAAGTGTTAGGTGTGAGCATTAAACACCAGATTGTAAGGTTTTGTGTTAGCTTGTAAAAATACTTTTAGAAAGGTTTAAGTGTAAGCCTATTGAAACACTTGAGTGAGGTTTTGTGTTAGCCTAGAAAACACTTTGTTGTAAGGTTATGTGTTAGCCATTAAAACACAAGTTGTAGAAGTTGGGTGTGAGCTTGAAAACACCATTGATATAGTGAAGTACCCAATTGAGTGATTGGGGAGTGGACGTAGGGTCAGTTTTGCCCGAACCACTATAAAATCCTTGTGTCTCCATTATTTTATCTTCTTCCCTTTATCTTTGTTTTTAAAATTTTTATCCACCAATTCAACCTCCCTTCTTAGTGCCTAGGGACAACAGTATTTATCATGTATTGTTGTAACATTTCACTCGAGATCGAAGCGTGATAAACAACTTTATGGGCATAACCTCTTGTCTATCCCAAATAGAGACCAGAGTGGCCAAGGCATCAACCATTGCATTTTCTTCCCTCTATCGATGATGATATGTGAATCTTTGAAAATTATACTTTAATAATTTCATATGTTCTAAATATGAGCCTAAACATTATTCTTTCAATTATAACTCATTTGTTATTTGTAAAATGATTAGTAGTGAATCACCAAACACCTCTACTATCCTTACCCTTATCTGCTTAAAGAATTTATGCCCTAATGCACAGGCCTTATATTTAGCCATGTTATTAGTCACCTTGTAGTTCAACTTCTTAGCTACAAGGAAAAGCTCTCCTTTTGCAGATATTATAATTACAAGCTCTCCTTTTGCGGATATTATAATTACTCCTACACATGCCCTTCTCTTATTTATACCTCCATCGAAGTATAATCTCCATGCTTGAGGCTCAATTGCTCTTAACCCATCATCTAGGAACTAAGAAAGTTCAAATTCTCCTTACTCAATAGGTTGTTGTGCTAAGTATTTTGAAACTGCCTATCCCTCGATCACCTTATTGGCTACATAATTAATATCAAATTATTTAACAAAATCAACCACTTCAATCTTCTAGTGAAGGAAGGGGCTTAATGCAAGTATTTAATCAGGCCAAGCTTTCAAACCACCTTCATAGAATATGACTTAAAATAATGCCTTTACTTCTTTATTGCCTAAACCAATGTTGGATAAGTCCTCTCCAATTGGTTATATTTCACTTCATCAGACAACAACTTCTTATTGCGATAGTACACTATATCTTCATTCCCTATTTCATCATTTTGAGCCAACATTGCACTGACGAAGATATCTTCTACTGTTAGATACAAAATATGTAGTTTTTTCAGCTTCAGTGGCTTCAACAACATATGATTGGTTAGATATTCTTTTATTTTTTAAAGGCGTCCTCATATTATCCATTCCACTTTATTAGCTAATAATTCCTTAACAACTTAAAGATCGACTCATAAATAAGAGTTAGTCTTACTATAGATCAGCTAATGCACTGTAAGTGACCCAGAAGACCTTTGATCTTCGTCTCTATTTTTGGTGTGGGCATATCCTAAATTGCCTTTACTTTTCTAGGTCTACTTTAATCCCCTTCTTATTGACCACATATCCTAATAGCTTATCGAAGGTGGCCATAAATACACACATCCTTAAATTCAACCACAGGTTATTCTCATGGATCCTTTCTAGGAATTTCTCTAAGGCTTCAATGAACCCTTCCCTAGTTTTTTACTTCACCATCATATCATCCACATATACTTCCACCTTTTTATGAATCAAGTCATGTAGTAGGGTAATCCCCATTCGCTAGTACATCGCTCCACGTTCTTTAGCCAAATGACATCACCTTGTAGCAATACGTCCCCCACTATGTCACAAAAGTTGTCTTCACCTTAGCTGTGATTGCCATGAGAATCTAGATATACCTTGAAAATCCATCCATGACGGAATACATAATGCACGTCACGACGCTATCCACTAGTACATCTATTTGTGGTAAGGAAAATCATCCTTTGGGCATGCTTTATTTAGGTCCCTATAATCACTACACATCATACTCTCCCATCTTTCATTGATACTATTACTATGTTGGCTAACCATTCAGGGTAATCCACAACCTCTATGAATATATCATTCAATTGCTTTACTACTTCTTTAACCAACTAGACCCTTCAAGTTTCATCTTTTGAAGCCTTTGTTTTGCCAATTTCATATATGGGCAAGTCAAGATTTTATGTTGTACAATTTACCTATCAACACTTGGCATATCCTTATACGTCCAAATGAAGACCCTTTAGTATTTTTTAGGTAGTTTTTCAAACTTTCTTCACTATTATAGTGTGACATTACTAGCAATGAGCAAGATTTTTGGATTTTCATGTGTGTTAAGGTTAAATGCAGTGGCATGCATATAATTAATGTTTAATATGCTCCTAAAATGATGCATGTTATCCACAAAACCATTAGGAAACACACACACAAATAAGCAAACTCATCATCCATTTCCTTAAACTTATAAAGAAATACATCATCAATCTCAAAGAGACAGGAATCTTAGTATAATTTTGAAAGATAGCATCCTTTATGGGAGTGATAAAAGCTTTCTTTTCATATGCCTTCTCCTCATCCTTCTCCTTACTAGCCATCATACCCATGTTCTCACCTTATGTAATATTTATTCCATTCTCACTCTTTGTCCTATCTTTTATTCGTGTGACAATTTTAACAACCCCCGAAAGCTCTATTTTATCATATTGTTTGTCGCTTAATCTTTAGAAAATTTGTCAATAGTGTTGTACTTTCTGCCATAGTTGGCTCAGTCTCCACCATAAGGCCTTGTATTTCCTCGCCACCCATTTCTTCAATGGAGTTCACAATCATGCTCTTAATATTCTCTAACCTTATTCTCTAACCTTATCCCTATGTACACAACTTCAGTAAGTTTGCGTGGCCCTATATATTCCTATTATAAGTCCACGAAGGGTGCATCCTGTTTCATCAATTCAAGCCCAATCTTTACATTATCTTCCCTAGTAACCCAAATTTTTTGATCGAACAAATACTACTAAGTCTGTTCATTAGTGATCGTCTTATTGTCATTCCATGATAATGTTGACTGAGGACGGTTCTATATTGTAAACTGAGCTTATTATTTACCATCCTTTATCTTTGCAACATGTTTCTCTTTTTTCTTTCCCATATTATCCTCATCCTCCTCTTCGAATGAGTCTTGATAAACCCAAACTCATCAACATCCAGCTAGAAAAAAGCCTTCTAAAGTTCATCTATATCCTTACCTATCAACTCATTCTTTTTAGGAACTTCTTACTAGACTTTTATAGTGGCTTCCTCTTATCTCATACAAAAACATGATAACAGTATGTGCAAGTACTTTACTTTTAGGACTGACTTTTTACTATAGTACCCAAGTGCTTTCCTTGTAGTATGAGTAGGGATTTGTTAGGAACTCTGATATATTGGTAAAATTCTTTCCAAACCCTTATTCAAAGAGAAAGTTATGTTCTTCATAATTTCAATAACTTTAGGATCAACCCACTTATCAGCTAATCTTGCCCTGAATCTCTTGAAGATGCAAAATAACCACGCTTAAAGTTGGCACAATCCTGCCCAACCTTTGCATAGATGGTCATAACTTATCTGTTGTAATGAATCTTAAATTTTTAGTGAACAGTGTTAGGTACACCACCCAATGGGTGATACCATGGTCTTCCCAACAAAAGTAAGAAAGTAATTGGGATGTCAAATACTATGAATTCCACCATTGCTTCCATTATGTCTATTGGCCTCATGCTATTATAACAGGCTCAAATGACACTGCCCCAAGCTTTTAAATATGAGACAAACCAAACTTATGCAATAACTTCAATGGGCATATGTTAATCCTAGATCCATGATTAGCCATCACACATAGGGTATGTCTTTCATTCACTTCAGCTCGAGTGAATAAGGCCAAGTTGTGATCCCTTCCTTCTAGTGGCATATCATTATTTAAAAAGGTAATCTTTTACTTTAGGACAATCAGACTTAATAAAGCCTCCACCGTAGCCTTCTTACGTTTTTGAGAGGCGATAAATAACTACCATACACTAATTCAGGCTGACGTCTTCTTCATCCATTTTGATATTAACCTTTTATTTCGTTATGAGCTTTTTTGCCAAAGTAGTACTTCCCGCTATGTGTCACATGCCTCACCTATTTTGTTTCTTTCTTAACATTACTATCCTCTTATAACTAAATCATTCTCTACATTTGTACATCTTTTATCTCATCATATGAACTTTCCCATGATTGATGGTGTAGACAACTAGAACCTCATTCATATCCTACTTGATTGTGGCAATAACAGCTTACTTAACAATTCCAAAATCTATCACTAAGGTCCCTTGATTTAGTATAGGAACATTACGATAATTTGTGAGATGGTTCCTTAAATGATACGCCTTTCAGGATTTGGTATGACAATTGTCTTATTATTAATGAGATCCTAAATCTCGTGTCTCAACTTGTAACAATCATCAGTACGATGATTTACTCCTTGATGAAAAATGTAGTAAGCATTAATCTCATATCACATAAGCACTGGATTAGGAGGTGATTTCGGTACAAGAGGCTTCAACACTCCCTTCTTATACAACCTCTCAAATGCCTTAGATAGGGCATACCTAGATCTATGAACTATCTTTGTGCTATTATTGCATTTACATCGGTCATCTTGCTTCATCAGTCTAAGGTTGAGCTAGGGCACTTCTCCTTACACCATGCTAATTTCTCGACTCAAATTCTAACTCTTAAATGTGTGAACTTGCTACTCAAATATCTTCAAATTTTCTAACCAATATTCCTTGAATTCTATCACCAATAATAAGTTGAGTCCCTTAAACAATCATCATGACTTGCACTATTTCTATAAGGTTTGTGGCCACCTTTGAAGCTATTTTCTTTCATCTCATGATTTTGTCATTAAAGCTCTCACCAGTCTTTTGCTTCAAAGACTCCAAATCTTGGATTGTGACCTATAGATCTAAATTACACACATAATGCCTATCAAAAGCTTCTATCAATTCCTTCGAGTCTTTTATACATTCGTTAGCTAGTTGAAGTACCATGTTTTTGCAGACCCTTCTAATTATAGCTCAAAAAGTTATAACATGGTATCCATCAAAATCTCATATGCCTTTATGACTAACACACATGAATAAATATGGTTACTAAGATTCTAAATCCTTATGAATTTAGGAAGCTCTTGCATATGAAAATTAGTTGGTAGCCCCTAAGGTTTGTAGGCTAGCAAATTCTCACTATTTTTTTTCCTTTCCATACCTTAAGCACCCAAAGCCTTTTTTATTTTCTCTAACTATTTAATGAAGTCATCAAATTAGGTATTCTCCTTCTCACTCTCTATGGGTTTGTCCATAATGGTAGTTGTATTTCCCACTTCTTTAGGAAGCATGCTTTCATGGTACTTTTATGCCAAATAAATCATCATCAATAACCATAGGTTGGGTCGCCTCTATTGTTGCTTTACCTTTATTGGTCTTATTAGCACACACCCCATTTTTCATAATCTAATTGACATGTTTGTTTAATTCCTTGGCAATCCTCTTTTCCATCTTGTGATTGAAATCGACCATCATATTTTCTAGGATCTCTAATGGTACGCTTAGCTTCATGACTGAGTTGGCTTTTTAGTTCAAACTCGAAGTGTTGCTCTTTATAGCATGATGGTTGCCCCTGCCCATCCACGAGGGTTTGGATTGAGCTATGATGGCTATAAGATAAGGTTTACTAGTATGAAACACGAATAGAAAACTGATGCATGTATGTATCTCATGCACTAATCACTTTGCATAAGATCCTTCCAAACTTATCCCTTCCACACACGAGGTCTAGTGGCACTTTCTTAGTTATTGTCTCATTCACATATAATCATGGGGTAAAGAATGCACAGGGTTGCCTCAAACTAAGAAGAGTTAAAGCATCAACAAAACATATACACAAAGGCACTAAATGGAAGAATTCTTTACATCACTTGAAGAAATACGTACAAGTAAGGAATGAAATCCCTTTGATGAGAGATGGATGTACACAAAAGTTTTTTACATAGCGGGAATGGGAAATACATCAGTATTTACATATAGGGAATAGTTAGTCGATCAATGATCGCCCATATAGCATCATTCTTCTTCAAAGTTCTAAGTAACCCATATGCAAAGTCCATGGTTATTCTTTCCCATTTCCATAGTGGAATCATCAATGGTTTCAATTTTACAATTAGTGATTGATGTTCTATTTTGATGTGCTGACAAGTCAAACATGTTGAATCATAAGTTAGTACACATCATAAGTTAGTACATCTTTCTTCATTTTGGGCCACAAAAAATGAGATAGCAATGTATTATACATTTTCATTATTCCTTGATGTATGGCATATGGAGCTTTACGTGCTTCTTCTAGGATTTGTTTTTGCAAGTATTAACATTAGGCACACAAATAAGTGATTCCAACATCAGCACATCATTTCAAATATGGAAATTAACACGTCTCCCTTATTTTACCATTTCAATCATTCTCTACAACTTTGGATCATTGTTTTACGCTTCTTTAATTAGATCATGCAACATTGGTCCCACTAAAAAGTAGTAATCAATGCTCCGTTCTTTTTTATGTTTAGTTCCATATTCACAGCTTGTAACTAAACTAAATAAGGCAATAGAAATACCTATCAATAAGCTACATTGTTTCATGATTTCCTACTCAAAGCATTAAAAACCATATTTGCCTTCCCTAGGTGATACTCAAAGGTGTAATCACAATCTTTTAGCAGGTCTAACCACCACCTTGTCTCATGTTTAATTATTTTTAGCTAATAAAATGTTTCAAGCTCTTATAATCTGTAAATATTTGAAAAGTTTCTCCATACAAGTAATGCCTCCATATATTTCAAAGCAAACACAATGGTAGCAAGTTCTAAGTCGTGTGTTGGGTAAGATAATTTATAAAGCTTCAGTTATCAAGACGCATATGGAATTACCATACCATGTTGCATTAAAACACACCCCAACCTTGATGGGAGGCATCACTATAAACTATAAATCCTCCATTACTTGTAGGAATGGCTAACACTGAAGCATAAGTTAATCTATCTTTTAATTCATCAAAACTCTCCTAACATTCTTCAGACCATTGAAATGCTATTTTCTTAAGTAACTTAGTCAAATGAGCAGTTATAAGTGAAAAGCCTTCAACAAATAAACGATAATATCCATTTAGTCCTAGGATACTTTAGACTTCTGCAACACTATTTAGGGTTTCCCATTTTACTATTGCGTCAATTTTATTTGGACCCACCTCTATGCCTTTTTTTCATAAACTGCATATCCTAAAAATACCACATGATCAATAAAAAATGCGTACTTGCTTAATTTAGCAAATAACTATTATTTGATCAAAAATTGCAACACAATCCTCAAATGTTGTTGATGCTCCTATTTTCTCCTTGGATACACTAATATGTCATTAATTAACACAATTACAAATTTATTTGAGCAAGGCTTGAACACATTGTTCATAAGATCTATAAACATAAATGGTACATTAGTTAAAACAAATGGCATGACTGAAAATTCATAATGCCCATGACTGATTCAAAAAGTAATCTTTAGTACATCAAGGTTTGAAATTTTTAGGTGATAATAACCCAATTTCAAGTCAATTTTAGATAACACATTTGCTTATTATAGTTGGTCAAATAGAACATCTATCTTTGCTAAAGGATATTTGTTCTTCAAGTTAACTCGATTTAACTGTCTATAATCAATACACAGCCTTATTATCCCATCTTTCTTTTTAACAAATAACACTAGATTACCCTAAGGTGATAATCTAGCTCTAATGAATACTTTTTCAAGTAGTTCCTCTAATTAGATCTTCGATTCTCTCAACTCAGCTGGAGCCATCATATAAGGAGGAATGTATATCGGTGTTGTTATTGGGACTAACTCAATTGTAAAGTCTATCTACCTATTAAGTGGCAAAATTGGTAACTCAGTTAGAAATACTTTTGAAAACTCATTTGTCACTGGAATATTCTCAAGTAATTCATATGTGAACATTATGTCCACCATATATGCCAAATAAGCCTTACAACCACCTTTAATCATGCAAAAAGCCTTGATAACATAAATTAGACATACAAGTACAATTTAGCTTTCCATCTGAAACACAACCATTGTCTGATTTAGTGATTTTAAAAAACTTAGTAAAAAAATTCACTATTACATTATATTTGGACAACCAATCCATACCCAATATCATGTCAAATTCACAAAGTGACAATAGTAATAGATCAACATTCAGCTCAATGTCATCAATATGAATCACATAATCATGGCATACCTTATCCACAATCATGGAGTACTGACACATAGGTTAAAACCTAAAGGTTAATTCTTACTACATAATTGGGATGCCATGTTCAATGAAATGAATGAATGTGTTGAGCCAGGATTAATAAAACATCAATTACTAAATCATGGAGAAAAATTTTACTAGTCATAACTTCTGGAGCAATTACGGCTTTTCGCCTAGTCATGGCAAATACTTTAGCTAGTGTAAGGGGTCTATAACATTGACCTTCTGATTTGCTCATACCTTGGCTAGCTATGGTTGTTATATCACTACCTCTGCCCCTACCAAATGGTACCATAACTTAGCTTACTTTTCAAACTCTAATTATGGATTTTGATGTAGCTTTACCTCTACCCCTCTCTAACATTCTATATCATTCAAGACAATCTCTAAGTATTTGATCGAAAGACCCATAAAAAGTAGCATCCACTATTAGTTTCCTATATTCACCATATGTTGTCTGCCATAATGTATGCATGAGGGCCCTTGTTTAATAACTTAGCCTTGACCTTTGCCTGCATAAGTTGAAACTCCTAATCCCCTGCCTTTATTGCTAGAGTAACCATCCCTAGCACTAGACTGTGATAGCATATAAGCTCCACATTTACCTTTCTTTCTATTAAAATCTCCTACAAACTCAATAGGCCAACTTTTTAGTGGTTGCTTTGTCCTTTATTTTTCTAATCTTTCCACCCTGATTATAGCAATTTTTATCTTGGTATAACTTTTAAGATCTGTAGCTATGATCTTACCTCTGATCTCATATCTTATTCCCTCTTCAAATTTTTGATATTTTTCTTTCTTAGTAGCCACCATGAAGGAATCATAATGAGATAATTAATTAAAATTTACCTCCTACTCGATTATGGTCATCTCTCGCTATTTTAGTTTTAGAAATTCCCATATTTTGTAATTTTTTTACACTTTTGGCCTGCAATTATTATTAAACTCATGAAGAAAATCATCACATGTTGGTATTGGAGGCTGGACAACACTCCTTATAATGATTTCCAACTAATCATATGCATCCCCCTATAATAGCGATACTAAATAATCAAACTTTTCTTCTGATATGCATTTCATTAAATTTCAAACTATCTATGTTCATTTTAGCCATATCTCTGCCACTACTAGATCTACAGTATCACTAAAGTCAATTGTACCCTATGTTTTAAATTTTTGATACCTTCTTTCTCCTTCACTTTAAAAACACTACACAATTGGTTCACCAATTCTCTAATGTGGTTACCCATGAGATATGTGTTTTGCATGAGAATGTGTAGGAGATCTAACTCGGTGAGTAGGGTGATATTTTAATGATTGGTAAGATGCTTATATGGAATGCAAATTGGCTGACTCTCCTCTCCTTAGTGAGTCATGGGTACTACCATGACTACCCTTTACTAATGCACTATAGATACATAAGACTATGTCATATGATAATGCATAATAGTGTTAAAGTCATGTCATGCTCATATGTATGTCCTTATGGAACATATCCCTACTTCGATACTAAATACTGCAACAACCATTTTCATTTACTAATCATGGCATTTATGTCAAAAAATTCATATGCATAAAGGATAATTCATCATACATACACAATCCAAAAATGTATTTAATGTACATATAGGTTAAGTAATGCTCAAGACTGATGATTGCAAATTGATTCTTCTCCAAGTATATGTACATGACACAAGGAGAAAAAGAGTTGAAATTCAGTCGACGACCTATGCTAAATGTGTCTATATGAAAAATCTTATGCTCCAAAATACCGAAACATTATGTTTCAATATCTAAAAAACATATTTGTGATTTGGCGAGTTATGAGTTAATGAATAAAATCAATAATCAGATCTTATGGCACAACCAATAATCAAATATCTTCATGATATATTACAAGTATAAGAATCCACTATGCAAGTATAAATGTAATAAATTAATTTTATCGTGACCTTGTAAGGCTATCACTAGTCTTGAAAATTTATAAGGTTCAATTGACAATATATTTTGATGGCCAACATATTACAAGTGAATCATTTGATCAATAACATGTGCTAATAGAACATATTGGTCACTTTTCAAAGTGATTTACAAGTGTTTGACAAGCCAACCACAACATCATTTTAGTAAAATATGCAAGTGTTCATTTACAATGATATACCAAGTAATCATTAAGATCATGTAATTCACACTTAACTTCTATTCACATAAAAAAATGTCACAGTTCAAATACATATACCTATAATAGAACACAACCATATCATAAAATCACCACACATACACATTAGAATCCAATTATAGCTTTTACTCATGTTAATTGCAACCAACCATTATGGTAGGTTTGAACCTCTCTCTTTGACTTCATCAATGTGTTAAGATCTTGAAATTTGATATATACATGATTACAAATATGTCAACATGAGTTTACATGCTTGATATGCAACTATGCTCATGTTCCATGCATGTGGGTCAAGTACTAAAGCTTATTTGTCTTGTATGGTATAATGACCTTGCTATACTATAGTTATAATAACTCATTCTATATTTCTCCAAATAGCTTAATTATTTGTTATAAATAAATTATACAAAAAAAAGATACCATATATTCAATGATCAAGTCATTGTAAGACCTATTAAAAATATGGTGAATTTATTAACTATGCCCTATTTCAATGTGATCTCAATCTAATCAGGTGCTACAATATTTGACATCTCCAATTGTACAAATCCATTTGCAAAACAAAATTTCAAGAAGTTATAAAACACAACAAAGAATATATTTCATGTTTTACACATTATGTAATTCATTCTATAAGGTTACAAAATAAATGGCCAATCTTAGGGTGTGCAAGTTTCAGAACATTGAGAATCAATCAAAATGAAGGAGGAATATGCCATCAACCATGATATATTTAGCAAAAATATTTTATAGGCATCTATATTAGATATAAATATACAACTTTCAAGCATTAGAACATAACCAATTTGCATTCTATGTCCATAAAATTCTTGGAAAATATAATTAAAAGACTGATGAGGTTTTATCAGGTTTAGGGTTAGTCACAATAAAAAAGTAATATCTTTTTCCATACAACAAATTAAACAAAAAAAAATGTTCCATAAGAATTTAGGGGGGATATATCCCTACGAATTTCATGTTTTTCACTTTTTCTAAATCAGTACATAAGGTCCTCAAAATATAAGAAAAGTGCCAAACTATGGAGATTTCAATAGGTTATGAACTAGTCCTAATAAAAGAGCCACAACTCTACACTCACACCATATTAAGTAGAAATACTTTACATACATTTGGATGAAGCATAATGCTATATGTTTTATGCCTTAAACTTTCCCTAGTTCCTCTTTTAGGCTTATGAAATCATGGGTGCAACAAGTTGCTCTAACAATAAAGCCAACATAATTAACCCTTATTTCTCTTAAGCTTCAACCTCCATACATGAGCTTTACCTCAAATTACTACATAATTCTTACTAATCATGCATGTTTAACATATTATGTGGAAGGAACTTCTTGCAAGAAGAAGATAAAATCACTTACCTCTTTTGCCAATACTAGAAAAGCTTAGGTTTCTTCCTATATAGCTGACTTCTCTTGTTCTTCTTTTTCTTATTATTCTTTTTTTCCTTTTTCTCTTTCTTTCTTTCTTTCTTAGCTCTCTTGTTTTTTTTTTTTGCACTCCCTCGTGTTTTCTTTTCTTGTCTAATCCTAAATAATGAGAAATTCAATTTGTAAACCTATTATAATAAGATAAAATTATTGTGGCTTACTACCATTGTTTAGAAGTTCACTTTTCCTCTTTTAGTCCTCTTTTTCACTCCTTCACCTCCATCGATCTGCTAATCCCTATATGCTCCGTATACTTTTAAATAGGCTTTTAAACACCATTATTTATGATATTATAACATACATACAACATGTGATAATTTTCCATGCAACTATACAAACATCACATCTTTGTTCAAGTGCCCTAAATATATTGATGCAAGTGCCATCGTCTTGCTTATCAAATTCACATATAAATGATCAATTATCTAATGCATATATTCATATAGGATTGTAAATCATTAATGCAATGAATATGTTCATGTGAGAATACTGATGAATGAGGATAGGGATTTTACATAACATAAGAATAATGGAGATTGAGGGCCAAAACATTATTCACATGTTCTAAACATAAATATAATTACAAAAGGGACACTCAAGGTCATTAGAACCTTAAGTTCCTCAGTTGGTCACCATCCTAAATGATCAAAACAAAACCTTAACATCACACTAAATTATAAAGATAAGGACTTGAAGCATTACATGACAAGAAGTTGCAAAACTACACTAGGGTCCCATTTTGAGACGAATAGGGTTCCTTGGATGTTACTTCTCATCCCATTTTGTAGCTAAAACATTGGAACACGTTAAAAAAGGTTTATGAAAAAAGGAAATCTAAATGGATAAGAAAACAAAACCTTGTAAAAAACTATAGACCATTCAAGCTAGTTGTACAACTCAATATTGGGGTTTTACTGCCTATATAATGGGCTTTATAATCTATAACCAAGGTTGTACAACCCCTATTTTTTAGGTTTTGAGAATATCAAAGAAAAAATACAAAGAAGAAGAAGAAGAAGAGGGTTTCCTAGATGCCTATGTTGTTTTTGTCCCTCAGAGGCTCCCAACTTCAATATTTTCCTCTGAAATTCTTAGGGAATACACAAAGTTAAAGAGATTAGGTGTAGTTCTACCTTGAAATGAGTTGGATTAAGCTAGAAGCTATGGTTTTTATATTTGATAGATGTTTAAGAAGTAATTTTAGTAGAGTAACCATAGGGTTTCCAAGCTTATTCTCCCTCATCAAATAAGGGGGTATTTATAAATAATGTATGGATGCATTAGGCCAAAAATGGTCCTAGTTACACTATAGACATGTCAAACCATAAAGACGAAAATAATCTTGTAGAATTAGGGTTTGCATGTGTATAACTAAACATGGGTTGTAATCCATCTATCAGGGTTGTATAGCCTAATGGTTTAAGGTGGGACAAGTTATATATGGTTATAAAGGCTATGGTTTTAAGGTGGGTTGTGCAACCATGGGCATGATTGTACAACCTTGATTTGTGGGTTGTATAGCCATGTTTGATGGGTTATATAGTCCATCAACCTTTTGAGATTAGTATTAGGCTTGCTCTTGGTTTTGGTATTAGGTTTGGTCTTAGGTTTCTCTATGATATCCCAAAGCCTTTCATCTCTTTCTTTAATTGTTCCCTTTGCATTCCAATGAACAGATTTAGTGATTTTCATTATCATGATTTAGATCCAGAGGTCCACATTATGATTCTTACACCATTCTCCTTAACAAATTGCCTCCAAAAAGAGGAAATTCAAGGAGTTTCACAATTCCTTATGACATTGGTCATATTTCATTTGAAAAAGCTCTTTATGATATAGGCTATAGTAGAAATCAACCCTTTATCTATTTTTGAAAATTAGGTATTCGTTACATAAAGCCCACCAAGATTTCCCATCAATTTAGAGATCACTCCATCAGTTATTAAAAAGGGACAGTGGAAGATATGCTCTTCAAATAAGGCAAGTTCACAATCTCAGTGGACTTTGGGCTTGTTGACATGAAAGTGGATAGAGAGATTCCCTTGCTTTTGAGATGACCATTCCTAGCGATCGATGGAGGCTTGGTTGATGTTAGGGAATAACACTTACCTTATGAGTAGGAGATGAATAAGTCATTTTTAATATGTACAAGGCAATCAAAATGCCTATTGAGGATGAATGATGTTTAAGAATTGATGACATAGAGGAAAGTGTCAAGGAAGTTTTTTGAGAAAGAGGAGAAGCTTCAAAAGTTGAAGAGGTAGCCATAAAGGAAGAATAAGAGGAAGACATCATGAAGATAAGTACCTAACTCTAGAAGTTTGTGATACTTATTTTTCTTTGCCTCTTGTTAAGCCTTTAGACTATGAGAAATATGTTAAGGTAACCCTATCTTTCATTTTTAAACCTCATAAACTTGAGCTTAAACCTTTACCCCTTCACCTTAGGTATGCTTTCTTAGGGAGAGATAGTACTCTTCCAATCACCATCTTTAATGAGCTTACATAAACCCCAAAGGAAAAACTATAAAAGGTGTTGAGAAATAGGATTAGAGTCGGGAAGACCATAATGGACTTTAGGGGGATTAGTCATACATTTTGTATGCTTAAATTTTTAATGGAAGACAATCACAAACCCACTAACAAACAACAAATGCAACTTAAACCTAATATGAAGGAGGAGTTAAGAAGGAAGTAGCAAAATTGCTAGATGAGGGGTTCATCTACCCTATTTCGGATAGCCCATGGGTTAATCTGATTCAAGTAGTTCTTAAGAAGAGAGGGAAGATGGTTATGACCAATGATAATAATGAGCTTATCCTTACTAGGATTGTGATGGGATGGAAAGTGTGTATCGATTATAGGAAGCTAAATGTGGCAACCAACAAGGATTACTTTCCTTTACCATTTAATGATCAAATGTTAGAAAGACTTATAGGTCATTTGTACTATTGCTTTTTAGGTGGGTACTCGGCCCATTATTAAGTACAAATAGTGCCAAAAAATCAAGAGAATATGACATATATATGCCTATATGATAATTTTGCTCATATGCATATGCCTTTTAGGCTATGTAGTGCACTTACCACTTTTCAAAGATGTATTGTAACGACCGTATTCATATTTGATATGACAGAACTCATATGGCTCTAATACCAACAAATGTAACAACCATTGATACCACTAAATGTTAGCATTTGTTTTCCATAATCTGTAATGCTACAATTGGCACCTATCAGAGCACTCAACATTCGGGATTTGCCCGTTGGCCCCGCGATGCCATACACACTAGGATTTGCACATCTGCCCCACGTATGCTTGAGGCCTCTCTGATACCAAAATTGTAACATCTAAATTCATTTGTTAAACCAATAACGATGACATCTAGTGTTCTCATTTGTAAATTAGCTTTAATACCATAAATTGTAACGTCACAACGTGGCTACATCTAGTACCTATCAGAGCACTCAACATCCGGGATTTGCCCATCGGGCCCGTGATGTCATACACACCGAGATTTGCACATCTGTCTCGCGTGTGCTTGAACCCTCCAATACCACCAACTGTAACTATCGTCTTCAGTTGCAAATCATGGCATTTCACGTTCAGAAATGCATACACATTAATGTTTATTCATCATACATATATAATCCCATATATATTTAATGTACACATGTGTTAACTAATGTTAGGACCAGTGACCATAACTTGTTCCTATTAAATGTATGTACATGGCGCAATGAGAGAGAGTTGAAATTCAGCCAACGACCTGTGTTCCATGTGTCTCTATGCAAAACTTTATGTACCAAAATGTCCAAAGTCTATGCTTTAATATCTGAAATATAATTGCGATTTGGTGAGTTGCGACTCAGTGAATAAAAACAATAATCAAATTTTCATGGCATAATCTATAATCAAATATCATCAAGATACATTGCAAGTAT
The DNA here is from genome assembly GCA_949677035.1 of Omphalea diandra. NCBI lineage: Eukaryota > Viridiplantae > Streptophyta > Magnoliopsida > Malpighiales > Euphorbiaceae > Omphalea > Omphalea diandra. The sequence continues at coordinate 349 of CATIWR010117344.1, read as the reverse complement.
AACAATTGACTACGCAAGTGCAAATGCAATAGCTTTGTTTTTGTCGTGATCAAACAAGGAAAACATTGCTCCAAGGATATTCATGTGATTCATGTAACATATGATTTGGGACCAATTGGTCCATCTTCCTGTAATTTGCAAGTAGTTGACAAGTCAGTCACAATGCCCCTTTTAGTTCCATATGCAAGTGCTTATTCACAAATGATATGCCAAGTAATCGTTAAGATCATTTAATTCTCACTTGGCCTATATTCCCATATAATATGTAACAATTCAATCATATATACATGTAATAGAACATAATCATATTATTTCCATGTAACATATAACAATTCAATTATATATACAT
>CATIWR010117342.1:0-19456 GCA_949677035.1 Omphalea diandra | reverse complement strand
TAGCCTATGATATACAAGATGTGACTCTAATAATTGACAAGTAATCATTATTTAGGATGACTATTAACTTAATAATTCATATTTCTTGTGTTATCATCAAATTAATTTTTTAAAAATAATTATAATAATTCATTAAAATATGTTAATATAAAGGTGTTCATAGTTTTGTCAGTATTATATTATATGAATACCTAATTTCACATATGCAAGGGGTTTTGAGTTTGTATATGGTGTCAATTCATTTGCATACCAAATATATACTTTTGGTTCTATAAATAGTTAAACAGTTTTCCTAGGCAAAGATAAATTACATCCTTAATGGGTAGGCTTTATTAGAAATAATGGACTACTAAATTTAGTGCATAATCTACATACCTAACATTTTGCATAACATATTTCTACTTAATCCATTGCTGATAGGCTAACCCCTCTCTGTGCAAATTGAAATGAAGTCATCTTGAAAACAACATCTAATATCATAATTAAAAAAAGGTCTCCAATGCACGAGACTTCCAGCTTTTGAGGGTTGAAAGGTAGGTGCATATCATACTCCAGTGACAAATAACCAATAAAAGAAGAAAACTCTTCTAATTCTATTAAAGAGAGGCCAAATTCTTCATGCAAAACACAGATAATGTGCATGTGTTTATCGTCTAACTCCATGAGCAATTCTAGCTCATAGAAGCACAGCTACTGCATCATAATTGCCATAACTTTGCCTAACTGAGAAAACCAAGTGTTAATGACCTTTCGAGCATGCATGGAGTCATGAAGATCTCCCATTTGTCCTTAATGTAGTGGCCTTCACGGCCATTCTCCGCACACCTCATCATCATCATAATATAAATTTAATCCCTAAAGTGTTTGATGATATATGTATATATAAGACCAATCAGACAACTTCACTTGTCCTAGTGGCAAAAGAAGAAAACAGCTTCAACATTAAAAAATTTCCCAGTAAGATACAAGAATATGAGGCGGTAATCTCCCATTACTGCCTGCTTATGCATTAGTCTGCCAATCAACACCAAGAACATGATAGACAAGGGATTAAAAATTTTTCCTCTTTAATTATTGAGCCATCCACTCACCAAAACCCGCACGATGTTTTCATATAAAATTACTAACCAACATCTATTGTCATTCTATTGAAAACTTTAAGGCCTCAGCATGGAATTAAAGTAAACCTAATTATGTTCAGGTGTTCTTATTTCTTTATATTATTATCCCAACAGACCATAGGAATTTAAGTCAAATGAAATCCAAAACCCGCACGATGTTTTCATATAAAATTACTAACGACCATCTAATGTTATTCCATTGAAAACTTTAAGGCTTCAGCATGGAATTAAAGTAAACCTGATGATGTTCAGGTTTTCTTATTTCTTTATATAATTATCCCAACAGACCATAGGAATTTAAGTTAAATGAAATCCAAATTTCTTTACGTCATATACCATTTAGGGAGAAAGGCAATGCAACAATAGATGTTCACTTTCGGTCGTGAAGCCACAATGACTCACTTTATATAAAAATCAGCATGGTCGTGAAGCCACAATGACTCACGTTATATAAAAATCAGCATGCCTATAGATAAATTTAATCTAAACACTAACTTCGACATTCTATAATACTATATTAAAAAGAAGCACTACCAAAACCAATGCAGTTATATTCAACCGAGCAATGATTCTGAGCCATACAAGTCATCATGAATTTTCTACCAAGATTAATATCATCCAATAAAGTCTAGAATTACAGAAATACGCATCAAAAGAAAAAGAAGGCATATGTTAACAGCCCTTAAATTTACATCAGGTAATATTCAAAAGTTAATATCTACTGATGTAAGAAATGCAATAGGCAAGCATTGCGTGCACTGCTTTTACGCATAGGTCCACCGGTGCATGCAGTACTTGCATGTTGAATGTTGTTCAGCTGCGTCACTTCCAATCTAGCACAGGTATCGAGATGGTGACAGAGACACGATGTGATAGAAATATGGACACATCAATTAAATACAAATTATCTAATTATATTAATTTATAATTAATTAATACACATATTTTACGTATGATTATGTAAATTTAATTTAATAAAATATTTAAAAATAATACTATATATCAGATATATAATAGGAAGTTTATAATTTCAGTTGATCGACTAAATTTATCTAATAACTTTTTGGTATATCTATTATTGTATTAACAAAGTGTCTGACATGACATGATTACCTAACTAAAATTATATGTTTGTGATTAATAAATTACAATCAATTCTAACATTTCTCCAATTGAAATGGGGCTGAGAAATTAATGTATATGCCACATCTCAGAGCAAGGATTGGTCTATAAAAAATATGTTGTTACAAAATAATTTGCTACAACACATTAAAATTTTCATTATGCATATATTGTAACTCAATTAATTTGTCACTATATTCGTCAAAACAATCTTATTTCAATATATATTATAATAATTTATGCTTTATTATAATAGTATATAGTTTTGGTGACAAATATATTTATCATAATAAAATATTCTTATAGTGATAAAATTCTTTTTATGATAAAGAAGTTTATCATAAAACCCATGTCTATTTTACGATATTATATTTTGTCACATTTCTATCTTATGACTAGACCTCAAAACTTCTATACAATTGATTGTTATGGTATTGCATGTTATCTCACTCTACTCTGAATTGAAACGGTGTGGATCAAGGTATTTTTCAATGATCACTCATCTTTTTTTTAAAACTTTTCTATAGTCAACACATTGAATTGTATCAAAATTATATATATATATTTCATTTATTGTGACAAGTTATTTTATAATAAAAAATTATTTATTGTGATAAAATAATTTTAGAATAATATCTTAATAATTAAACAAAGTGACAAAAATATTATTATGCCAAAATTGTTTGCTCATTGTAGACAGTTTTACTTTTGGTATCAAAATTTTAATAAAAATATTTTTACCCTAAAATTTGATGTTTTTCTATTCTTATATATTGTACTAAAATATTTCGTCACAATAAATAATTAATTATTATGATAAAATAATTTTATCTTAATGTATTGACTAATTAAATATAATGATGAAAGTATGACTGTGATAAACTCAATTTCTCATTATTTATAATTTTATAGCGCCAAAAAATTGAGACTATAATTTTATGATAAAATATTGTGATGGAATTTTTTTTTTATCATATTTCTTTTATCTTCGTTTTTTATGATACAAATATTTGTCACATTTTCTGTTTGTCACAAGTTAATCAATTTTCAATAATTATGATAAAAGTTAATTTTATCACAGTAAAATCATACAGTGATAACATTGATTTCAATCACAAATATTTTTAACATAATAAGTAAAATTTCTCGTAACAATAAGGAGAATCAATCATAATGAATGAGCAATGAGGTGTTGACCTGATGAAATTACGCGCCTGTATTGTTGCTCAGCATGCTCCATTATACATATACAGTCATTAGACAGCTTGAAATGTTGGCCATGATCGCGACCTGTGTGAGAAACTGATCCATCACTACCTAAAACAAACGGCGAGATCTACTGCTGATAAGAGAAATCAATACCATCAAGTGACGAAGCAACTACTCCATTATTGAAAAAGAACTTGGCTGTGTGTGCACATATAAGCTTGGCTAAAAAAGGATTAGCTGACATGAAATATTTCCTTAATACCTAACATGGAGTTAATATTTCCCACAGGGAATAGATCATTTCTTTATTGAAACAGTCAAGGCATCAAAATTTCTTATCATAGTGCATCTCCAGAACTGCTAACATCAAAGTAGATAGAGATCAGAACATGACAAGAAAATAAAAAGTTGGTGTGGCTGATAACACTATAACATCATAGTGATAATTTTAGGTGATATATTGTTAATAATTTTCTTTTCTTTTTACAAGTTAAAAAATTTACACAAAAGAGCTTGAAATTTTAAAGACATTCAAGGTAAAATCTTTAAATGTATTAATCGAGAAATAAAGATGTATTCTTAAAATTATTTAGAAAAATGAATTAAATCAGTTAATTATTAAAAAAAGTTACTTGAAATATTTTAGAGATGTATGATTTGTATTTGAGTTTTTTTTTTTTTGTAGCTTTAATAGCTAGGATTATAGATTTAATATACTACTATATTTCATTTGATACTTTAATATATTACACTTGTTATATACTATTTCAATAAAATAGATATTGATATTATTTTCTTAATATTAGATCATCCTTATATAAACAAGTTAGAATAAAAATTATGGCAAGTAAAAACATTAGTGACAATTATAAATCATCACCATATGTGTGACAACAAAAAAGATAAATCAATATGATGATGTATTGCAGGTATATAATTTTGTAACCACAAATATTATTACTAATTTTGTTTTTTATAATAACAAAAATGAAATTATCATCATAATTTACTTCAGTTATTCAGTTAATCTGTAATAATATTAGATCATATATATGTGATAACTTATGAAATATTAGTTACAAGTAATATTGTAACAAAATATATTATAAATAACAATAAAATTATTGTCACAGATTATGTTCTATCTATGACAAGTTTTATTATTGCACATGAAGTTGATTCTTTAATTACAGAGCTATAAATTACTAATTTAATAACAATAATTATATAACTAAAAATTTTTTTATGACAACTTTCTGCTTATAAACTTCCACAATATCGCTGGTTAATAACTTACCAAAAAAAAAAAAAACACCATAAGGACCAAATTCAATGTGAAGCTCAAGTTCAAACATTCCTCCATTAATTTGGAGTCGGACCTTGCAAGAGCTCATACCATAATCCATCTTTTTTGCAAAACTTCACACACACCCCAACATGCAGAAAAGTATGTTAGAATATGATATCCAATTGCTAACTTCCATTGAAGATCTAGAATAAACTGTTGATCTACCTCTATTTTGCCACACCTTGATTAGTACATTCTGATTTATAAACCAATGACAATTCAATGTAAAGAATAATAATGCTGAAAAAAGAATGCCTGCAGCAGGCAAAGACTTTCAAAAGTAACCCACAAGCAGGTAAAGAAGAAAGTCAATTTACATAGATTACAAAGGCAAAAATTCAGCATCATACTAGGTGCACAGATTCTCATTCATCATATATATCTACTGATTTCCAGACCCAACAGACCACAATCAGAATTTAGATATGTATTCCATAACACTGTTTTTCTTTTTTGAAAATCAAAACTCATTGCATTATAATTCGCTCATGATACAAAGTAAAATTTACATTACCACTCAACATGAATACATTACCAATGAATAAGAATGCTATCTACATTGTGATCCAGCTAACTGGCTTCTCTTTTTATCAGTGATGGAGATGGAGGAGTCATAGTCTCATCCTTGCTTTCTGTAGAAGATTCTTCTTTTACTGTAGAAAGTTTCCTGTCGGGATCATAATACTCATTTGAAACTCTGCTGGGACTTGGAGAATTAGCTATCAAAGTCTTGGGCGGGCTACGAATCTTTCCAAGTGCAGAACTTGGGCCAGAACAATCTTCATGAGGGGAAGATAAAGGTTGCGTATGGTTGCTGATGTCCAGGGGTTTTCTACAAAACTTATCTTCCACAATATCATAAGAGTTCCCAGTTCGAACTTCCTGAGCTAGAGAGCACCAACAGCAACATAGCCATAGTGTACAATCAGAAACTGCTGGTTCACCAAAACAGAAGGTATAAGTTGGCAAATTAAATCTCTTCCTCATTTGAATCCTCCAGAAGCCACCATATAGCAAACCAAACGCACAAAGAATTATACCAGTAACTCCTAAAGCTTGTCTGACAGTCTCATTATCAATATTAACAGCAGCCAGGTTGAAAATCCAAAAAGGAGCCATACAAAAAAGGAGAAAGGTTGCGATATGAACATACATGTTCCCGAATCCAAGCCTCTCCATATTCCACCCAAAGACACAAAAACTACAGAAAAGTGATAGATATGCCAGAGAAATATCATCCCAAAAGTCAAGGATCCCTCCACTCCATTGTGGTGTTGTCTCAACGATTCCTTGTTCATCATCTCTAGTTGCAAAGGAATATCTCCTTTCTAATGATTTTATCCTTAACTGCTCTGACCCCTTTATCTCGCCAGTGGTAACCTGAACCTGGGCTTCCTCATCCACTTCAGAATTGTAATCCCTCCCAAGGGGACTAACAATGGCGTAGACCCCAGCAATTGCGGGTGCGGCTATTGCAAAAGATATACATGTTCCAACCCCTATTGCAGGTCTCTCAGATCTCTTATATCCCCAATTTAGACCACAAAGGGCATATTGAGCAAAACAATTCACATGGAGTAGAATAACAACAACCATCATATGTGGCCACTCGTGGGGTTTATATGTCCCATTCTTGCAATAAATCTTCCTGAGTCTAGAAATGTCTTCTGGTTTCCATCTACATAGAAGTACAAGATGGTAGAACCGTTTTGGGTGTTGGTAGAGACACATAAGAGTAAATAAGGCGTTGAGTATTTGATTATTTACTTCAAACCATGCATTTCTCTGTGACTTCTTATGCAACACACCATTTAACATTCCGGTCATGACTAGGAACAAAATGGCACCTGAAATTGCAACACACATGATCCACACAAACAGGACCATGTTGATTGGGTTCCGGATCCATTCTTTGCTCATTTTCATCACAGAAGCCCAATCAATCTTCAGCCTGAAAACCCCATTGATGCGTTCACAAAAACCATGGCTAGTTGAAGAAGCCACTGAACGCGACATCTCATCTCGATCCTGAGCCAACCGCTTGAATTTGGCAGATGCAGAGCCAAATTTAAGAAATTTTAATCTATTGGTAAGAGAAAAGCTGCTCTCTTGTAGCTTCTTTTGGGGGTTTTCATTGCTCAGCAGGATCCTTCTAGATGTTGAAATGTCTAAAGGGATTTGACCCTGGGATTTGGTGCCATTTGAATCCTCTTTTTCCCCTTTCTGATCCCCATTATCAATTGAACCCATTCTTTCACTCAAAGTTTAGTGTTTTCAATAAGTACTACAAGTCTGACATCAGAATTGAAATATTCAGAATATATAGGAGTGTTCCAATATGCAATATCTCTATGTTTACCTAAACAACACAGATTATGATCCCTCATTATGCAAAGGTCAAAGCTAAAGAAAACGTTAATCTCAAACTAATGTAAAGGCATCTGACAAAAATCACAAAGCAAGACTAGAACATAACAAATTAATACAATGACCAAGAATTCCCACATAAAAGATACAAACAAAAGAAACAAAAATGTATTTCGTCACTCAACTGCAACTAACAATCAAAACTCAAATCCATTATCTACCAAATATAGGTAAAAAAAATTAAAACCTAGAAACTTATCTTAAAGAAACAATCTTTATACAAATGGGACGTTAAAAAATAAGGAAAAAGGAGCAGAAAAGTTGCATTACAATACTAATGCATACCTTGAAGTGATGTGATTAATTGATCAAAACCAGAAACTTATAGAATTACACAGCACTACGATGCTGTTTATATATGATGCTTATACACAGACTAGGATACTCAACCTCAACTAATAATCAAAACTCAAATCCATTATCTTCTAATCAAAGGGAAAAGAAATTGAAATCCAGAGATTGATCTTAAAGATTAAATCTTTTCACAACAGGGCAGTTGAAAATGATGAAATATCAGAAAAGTTGCATTACAGAACTAGCCAATACTTCGGAGTTATGTGATGTGATTGATTGATCAGGACTAGAAATTTATAGGATCATGTGATTTATTGATCAGGACTAGAAATTTATAGGATCATGTGATTGAATGATCAAGACTAGAACTTTATAGAATCACACAAAACCAAGATGTTTATACAAGCTGTTTGTACACAAGACTAAGATACCCAACCTCAATCAATAATCAAAATTCATTATTTACAAAATAAATGTCAAAAAATTAAAGCCCAGAAACTGATTCCAAAGGTGTAATCTTTCACAAAAGGGCAGTTAAAAAATGATGGAAAAGCAGCAGATAAGTTGCATTACAGAACTAATCAATACTTTAAAGTGATGTGATTAATAGATCAAGACTAGAAATTTACAAAATCACACAAGAGATGCTGTTTGCATATGAAGGAACAGTCAAAGTATTGATGGAAAGAATCAGTCAAAGAAAGAACGAGCACAAAGGAATTTAAAGGAGTAGAGAGCTAATAATACATACCTCTTGATTGAACAAGCGTTGATCACTTGGTGCTATTCTTTTGCATTACGAGAACATTGAGTTTTCTATCAAGCAAATTTTATTAGTTATTTCACATCATTTTTTGCAATTTTCCGTTAGCCCTTAGTTAGCCCAGCTTGCGTTGCATTTCGCATCCACTTGCCCAGCTGGTGGGGAACGTTGGCCATTGGAAGATTCTCAACGGTTATTTACTACAAACCTTTTGTGGTTTGACATAATTAATTAACTAATCCCTTAATTTTAAAAGTCATATAAATAGTCCTTTAATTTAATCCGTTCCATAAAAAATCCTCTCATTAAAAACGAGCTAATTTCTCTATCAATTAAAAGTGAAAAAGTAAAAAAAAAATTGTAATAAATATTTTTGTAAAAGATATAAATATCTTTATTTTGATATTAAAATTGTCTTTCTTATTCATTACAAATCATATTCTACACAATAAATAAAACATCTCAGCTATTAACTAATTAAAAAGTTGTAAAAGTAAGAAACAAATTTAAAAGTAAAAATTTGAGTCAAATTAAATTATTGAAAAAAGTATAATATCAATTGAATATCTCAAATCAAATTAATATCCCAACTGCATGTTCCATAATTACATTTTATAAAGCCACTAATCTAAAATAACACAAATGAAATCATCAAAAAGCAAGTGAATAACAATCTGAAATAGCTCCATTCACTTTAATGCAGTATCATTTCAGTAGTTCACCTTCTCAAGCTTTCATTCCTTGACTCACATTCTCCCACTGATAATGAGATCTTCACTCATTTTTGGCAAAGTCGCCTCCAAGTTCAATATAACTAATCTTTTATTATTTAATTTGATTGTATATAATATAGAAAAATCTCTGATATATTATTATCTTATTTCTATTTCTTGCTTAAAGACATTGTTATTTTATTTATTGCTTGAAGAGATTGTTAGAGATTATATGAGTTTTTAGCAACTTTGATTAATGTTCATGAGTGTAAATTCAGTAGGATATTTGGTAAAGGTAATTGCAAATTTTAGAGTCTACATTTGATAAGTTTTTTATTTGAATTTATTGTTTATTGGTTAGAAATTTAAAAGGTAGTAGGCAATAAAGAGAAATTTGATATTAAAATAAGGAATTTCCTATTTTTTTAAAAGTATTTTATGTATTTTTAACCTTTTCATTTTGATTAATGAATAAAGTATTCTTTTCTAATAAAAAATATTTTAATATAATGGATTAAATTAAAAAATTATTTTATGCGATATTAAAAATTAAAGGATAAGTTAATTAATTATGTCAAATTTCATGGTTTAATTAACCCCTCAAAAAAAGTGATGCATCTCGCGATGTCACGAGCTACTCCACAATCCTACGGGGTCTTCTTGTCACATGGACACATTAAAGAAAACGCAGCGTTTCTTTTCTCAAAGCCATTATGAACCTCTGATTTAGGCTCTTTTTGGTCCAACGTAGATTTTAATCTAGAGAGCTTAAAAATTAATTAGATATTAATTAATGTTAAATATTTTACTAGAGGGATTCATAAATATAATCAAATTTCAATATTTTATTACTTTCTTTATTTTAAATTAATATGTTTGTTTTTCTTTTTTTACTCCCTCAATATTCGGGCTGATTTCCTTTTTTAGAAACATTAAATTACTTGATTTTTTATTTTATTTTTATTTAATTATATAGTTATCAATGCTTATAAATAATAACATTTTGTTAAAAGTTGAAACGAAATTTGAAATTTTAATGTTTATAGTTTGATAATTTTATTTATTAACAATATCAGTCATCTTTAATTTTATATTATAGAACAATAAACTCTAAAATTATTTAATAAGAGTACTATTTATCTCTATATAATATTTTAATATTAATGCATGAGTGTAATAGAAAAAGTTAAGTAAAAATAATCACTTTAATCAAATTACCTAATAGTTCTTAATCTGCATGTAAAAAAATAGGTCTATCAATTTGGAATGAAAGAAGTATTATTTTTTATATTTTAATAAATTTACATAAATAATCAAATAGAATAAAATTAATATATATTTCAAATTTAATCAAATTTATTAAAATTTAAAGAAAATTTTTAATAAAATTTCAATGAGTAATCAAGTTAGGTTTCATTTAAATATTTTGAATATTTCAACGAGTTCAATACTAACTTCAAATTTTATAATCAAATTTCAACTCAATAAATTTTCTATTTTATAATCAAATCCAAACTCTAACTCAGTTTGATTCATTAGGTAAATTATATCATGAATCTATGTTTATATAACAATATGAACTACGAGGTCAGTGACGAAACTTCACTTCAATTTGTAGGGACCAAATTGAATATTATAACAAAAATTTTCAATTAAAAAAAATCAAATGAAACACCACATGTAATCACATTAATTAAGTTCAAAAGCTAACTTACAAATTAAGCAAATACAACTATTGCACATTAACTAAATTCAAGTAAAACAACTTACAACTAAATGTATAAATCACTTAGTGGCATGCTCTACGTTTTTTTAATGACTTGAAATCATCATTGATAGAGTCATAATCAAAAGTTTCAGCAATTTCTTTTTCAATGTGGACTACTACACTATCTGTAAGATATTCATCTTCCATTTTAATACAAAGCCTTGTTTTTACTAGCTTAATTACTGAAAAAGCTCTTTTCTATAGTAGTTGTTGAAACTGGAAGAGTTAAAATAAGATGAACCAATCTATCAAGTAAATAATAAACATTTGACTTTTATGTTTCCACAGAAGCTCTACAAAGCTCAAATAAAGTACAAAGATCCTTCAATTTTGGATAATAAGGTCCATCAAGAACAAAATGTTGAAGCTGAAATCGCACATTAGTTTTCTCTTGATCAGTGAAATCTAGGGATAATATTTCTCCATAAGCTGCAAATATCATTGGCATTGAATGTTTTAAAAGCATTATTAGGAATAAAAAATGAACTAAGAGTTAAAAGCTCAATTGCTTCCTCACCGAATCCATTATTCAATTCCTTCAATTGCTTGTCTATTATAATAAGAAATATTTCCACTCTATAATATTGCCTCAATGTCATTTGGTTTTGTTGATGACATGCATGACCTCTACGTTCTATATAAGAAGCATTTAAATCAAGAAAATGAATGTGATGTTGTTAGCAAAAAACTTTCTCCTAATTAAAAAGATTATCCCAACCATCTTCTTTCAATTTTTGAATGAGTGTTTTTGTAGTTGTATCAAAATGCATCGCATTAACAATGTCTTGAGATTTTTGCTCTAAAGCTTGACAAAGAACATTTGTGACTCCCAATGTTTCTTTCACCAAATACAAAATGAATATAAATTTGAATGAAGTCATGAATTTATAAGCATCATTAGCATCTCCACACTGAGAATAAGTGGATGCATCTTTAATAATGTCTTCAAAAACTAAAGAAGTTGCTTTAAACATTTGTATTAAGTTGCATATAGAATAAAAATAAGAGTCGCATCTAGTATCTCTAGCACGTCTCAAAGTAAAAATTTGATTTGCCCCTTTCCTAGTCTCAAGGTCATCATTTTCTAATAATGTGCACGTTCAGTAGTCTTGGCAATTTATAATTCATCATGTCATTTGCAAGAACCATAAAAGATATTAATAATAAAAGATAAATTTCAAAAGAATTGATGAATTGGTATAATCTCCCTTGAAGCAACAACTAATGCAAGCTATAACATGTGAGCAAAACAATGCACATAGTATGCATATGGACAACCATCGAGAATTAATGCTTGTATGCCATTCCATTCTCCTAGCATATTATTAGCACCATCATATCCCTGATCACGAATATTTTGAATATTCAGACTATGTCTAGAAAGAGTAGCATACAATTCTTTTTTAAGAGTTAATGATGTAGTAGATTTAATATGAATCAAATTAAAGAAACGTTCTTTTAAGAACATATCTTTGTCAACAAACCTTAAGAAAATAACCATTTGTTCCCTTTTGGATTCATCACATGCCTCATCAATGAACATACAAAATTTTGATTCACCAATTTCCTTATGGATATAGTTTCGAACCTTACTAGAAATGATGTGTAAGAGCACCTTTTGAACATGGTGTGAAGTGTACTTCAAATAATGAGGAGCTTTTTCTAAGACCATTTTTACAACTTTGACAATATATGATGCTTATAATTCAACCAATTAAGAAAATTCCCCTAATTTTATGACTTTAAGGTTTCATCATGCCCTCTAAATGCACAAGTTTGAAAAGCCAATCATCGAAACATCAATAAAAGTCTTTAGGCGCAATCTATTTCACAAAATCTCCTTTGACTATCTCAATAACATTGTCAATATGTTGAGATTGGTTCAACAGATCTTCATAGCTTTTCACAACATTATTATGTGGTGAACATGGATCACTACCAATATGATTAAGAAAAGCACCATTTTTTCCATCATTTACTTTGTTTCGGTTTCTAAATCCTTTTATTATGAATGCATCTCCACTTAGGCGTCCACGTGGTTTTTTATTAAATAGAGAACATGGCATGCAATATGCAACATCTTTTTCTTTGGAATACTCCAACCAAGATGGAAAAATATGAAACCAACTAGCTCAATAAATGCATTGATGTTGTTCTGAACCAAAAAGAGGATAGTTTTTTAGACGAAGTTGATATGGTCCCATTTTCAAATATGCCCTCCTTGCTTCATCTCTTTTGTTTACATTGAAATCCCAAATTTGAGGATGCAATCCTGGATCAAATTCTAAAATACTAAAATTAAACCCTTTAAATTCAATCTCTCGATATTTGCAAGGATGATCTTCAGATTCAACCCATTCCTTTTGAGATTCTAATTGGTTCTCTTTTTCAACTGAAGAATTATGAATTAAAGTTAAAGGTGAAAGTGTTGAGCTATCAAGATGATCAATCTTTTTTCTCTTGAAAAATGAATCAATGGTTTTTGGCTTAACCATAATGAAACTTGAAGCACTTAAATTGAATCACCAACTTATGAATCAACCTAAAAATTTGCTATTATATTAGATAAAAAATTTGTATCTTGAACAAATACTTGAAATAAGTTTAAAAAAAAATGCAATTAGATCAATATCATTATATAATTTTTTTTTATAATAGCATAAACATAACATCAAAAGAGATAACACATTAATACAACAACATAATATATATCAACAGTCCCAAAAACATATCAGTAGAAAATGTCCACATAGCATATGAAAGTAATTTTGCTCTTTTACTTTCATATATTTATAAAAAAAAATAAAAATGAGATTGACATACCTTTTAAAAGAATTCTCCACCAAGAAAACCCAAAAAAGAAAAATATTCAGATTTTATCTTTAAAATAAGAGGCAATTAATTAGTGTCTCTGTTTTTTGTTTTATCTTAGTCTCGTCCACTCCACTACTTACTGGGTAAGTTTTTTATTTTAGTGTTCTTTGCTTTTCCAAATTCTAGTATTGCACATGTCTTTTTATTTTCAAGCTTTTAAGTTGACTTTTTTTTTTCCTAAAAAAAGAATGATATGTTTTTTTAAAAAAAAAAAATTGGAGCCAAGTCTTTTGGCTTCTCAAATTCAACATGTTTCTTTTGATTTGGAAGCTTTTAACTTATCCTTTTTGTTTTATAGAATCCTATTAATTTCTTTTAATGAAAACTTTATGGGGGCCATGGCCTTATAAGTCCCTCAATAATATGCCTCTGCTAGGGGTCCATGTAGTGGCAAAGCTTCACTTCAATTTTTAGAGGGGTCAAATTTAATATTATAATAAGAATTTTCAATTAAAACAAATCAAATGAAACATTGCATATAATCGTAGTAATTAAGTTCAAAAGCCAACTTACAAATTAAGCAAATACAACTATTTCACATTAAAAACAACTTTTAGTTGAATGTATAAATCACTTAAAGGCATGCTCTAGGCCTTTGTAATGACTCGAAATTACAAATGATAGAGTCAGAATCAAAAGTTTCAACAATTTCCTTTTAAATGTGGACTACTACACTATCTGTTAGATATTCTTCTTCCATTCTACTACGAAGCCTTGTTTTTACTAGTTTCATTGCTGAAAAAGCTCTTTTTTAAGTAGCTGTAGAAACTAAAAGAGTTAAAATAAGATAAACCAATTGATCAAGCAGATAATAAACCTGTGACTTTCCTGTTTCCACTAAGGCTTTATAAAGCTTAGATAAAGTACAAAGATCCTTCAATTTTGGATCACAATATGCATCAAGAACAAAATGTTGAAGCTGAAATCTCATATTAGTTTTCTCTTTATCAGTGAAATCTAGGGGATAATATTTTTCCACAAGCTTGCAGATATCATTGGCATTGAATGCTTTAAAAGCATTATTAGGAACAAAAAATGAGCTAGGAGTCAAAAGCTCAATTACTTCCTCACTGAATCTATTATTCAATTCCTACAATTGATTGTCTATTGTAACAAGAAATATTTTCACTCTATAATAATGCCCCAATGTCATTTGGTTTTGTTGATGCCATGCACAACCTCAACATTCTGCATAAGAAGCATTTAAATCAGGAAAAGCAATGTGATGTTGGCAAAAAAGTTTCACCTGATTAAGAAGAACATCCCAATTATCTTCTCTCAATTTTCTAAATGAGTGTTTTTGTAGTTGTATCAAAATGCATGGCCTTAACAATGTCTTGAAATTTTTTTATTATAAAGCTTGATAAAGAACATTTGTGACTCCTATTGTTTCTTTCACCAAATGCAAAATGAATATAAATTTGAATGAAGTCATGAATTTATAAGCTGCATCAATATCTCCACGCTGGGAATAAGTTGACCCATATTTGATAATGTCTTCAAGAACTAAAGAAATTGTTGTAAACATTTGTATTAAGTTGCATATAGAATAAAAGTGAGAGCCCCATTTAGTATCTCCAGCCTGTCTCAAAGTAAATGTTTGATTTGCCCCTTTCTTAGTCTCAAGTTCTTCATTTTCTAACAAATGTGCAAGTTCACCAGTCTTGTCAAATTTTAATTCATCATGTCATTTGCAAGAAGCACAAATGATATTAATAATAAAACATAAATTTCAAAAGAATTGATGAACTAGTACAACCTCTCTTAAAGCTGCAACTAAAGCAAGTTGTAACTTACGAGCAAAACAATACACATAGTATGCAGATGGACAATCATAAAGAATTAATATTTGTAAGCCATTCCATTCTCCTCACATATTGCTAGCATCATCATACCCCTGACCATAAATATTCTGAATATTTAAACTATGTCTATAAAGAGCAACATACAGTTCGTTTTTAAGAGTTACTGATGTAGTATCTTTAACATGAATCAAATCAAAGAAACGTTCTTTTAAGAACCTATCTTTGTTAATAAACCTCAAGACAACAACCATTTGCTCCCTTTTGGATTCGTCACGTACCTCACCAATGATCACATAAAATTTTGATTCACTAATTTTTTCATGGATATAGTTTTGAACCTCACTAGAAATGATGTGTAAGATCTCCTTTTGAACCTGGTGTGAAGTGTACTTTGACTTATAAGGAGCTTTTTCGAAGACCACTTTTACAACTTCATCATTATATGATGCCAATAATTCAACCAATTTAAGAGAATTCCCCCGATTTTGTGACTTTGGGGTTTCATCATGCGTTTTAAATGCACAAGTTTGAAAAGCCAACCACTGAATAACATCAATATAAGTCTTTAGGCACAATCTATTTTTTTTCCTTTGACGATTTCACGTCAATAACATTGTCAATATGTTAGAGATTGGTTCAACAAATCTTCATAACTTCTCACAACATTATTATGTGGTGAACTTGGATCACTACCAATATGATTAAGAAAAACACAATTTTTTTTCCATCATTTACTTTCTTCTAGTTTCTAAATCCTTTGACTATGAATGCATATCCACCTAAGCGTCCACTTGATTTTTTTATTGAATAGATAACATGGCAAGTAATATGCAACATCTTTTACTTTAGAATACTCGAAAAATATTAGCTCAAAATCTAAATCTATGTTGATGTTTTTCTGAACCAGAAAGAGGATAGTTTTTGAGATGAAGTTGATATGGTCCCATTTTCAAATATGCCCTCTTTACTTCATCTCTTTTGTTTACATTGAACTCCCAAATTTGAGGACGCAATCTTAGATCATGTTCTAAAAGACTAACATTAAACTCTTTAGATTCAATCTTCTGATACTTGCAAGGTTGATCATTAGATTCAACTCATTCTTTTTGAGATTCTAATTGGTTCTCTTTTTCAATTAAAGAATTATGAATTAAAGTTGAAGGTGAAGGTGAAGGTGTTGAACTATCAGGATAATTAACATTTTTCTCTTGAACAATGAATCAATGGTTTTTGCCTTAACCATAATGAAACTTGAAACACTCAAATTGAATCAACAACTTGTGAATCACCTAAAAATCTGCTAATATATTGGATAAAAAATTTATATCTTGAATAAATACTTGAAATAAGTTTAAAAAAACAATTAGATCTGTATCATTGTATTAATATTTTTTTATATAATAGCATAAACATAGTACCAAAAGAGATAACACATCAACATAACATAATATATATCAACCGTGCTAAAAACAAATTAGTAGCAAAATATTCACATAGCATATGATAGTAATTTTGCTCTTTACTTTCACATATTAAATAAAAAAAATGAGATTGACATACCTTTCAAAAGAACTCTCCACCAAGAAAACCCAAAAGAGAAAAGATTTGACCTTCTAAATGAGAGGCATTTAATTGTTGTCTCTATTTTTTTTGTTTTATCTTAGTTCATCCACTGCACTGTCTTCTAGGTAAGTTTTATATTTTAGTGTTCTTTGTTGTTTCAAATTCTAGTATTGCACGTGCCTTTTTATTTTGAGACTTTTAAGTTGGCCTTTTTTTTTTTTTCTAAAAAAGAACAATCTATTTTTTTTAAAAAAAAAAACTTTGGATCCTTGTCTTTTGGATTCTCTAATTCAACATGTTTCTTTTGATTTGGAAGCTTTTAACTTATTTTGTTTAAAAAAAAGAATCATATTAGTTCTTTTGAAAAAAATTTTAAGGGTGCTATGACCCTATATGCCCCCAATAATTTGCCCTTAGGTCCATGGCACGTGCAAGAAACCCAAAAAAAGAGAAGGACGTGTGCCTCCCTCAACATAGCAATATGGAGAACATCTCTTCTACACGTCTTTCTTTTTGTTTCATTTTTTCTTTTATTATAAATGAGATTTTTGTGTGTTGTTATATATTATAAATTTATATTTCATCCATTCCAAGTTAGATATTGTTTTATGAAGGAATTTTTGTCTCATAATATTTGATATTTTGCAATTATCCATGAACATTAATTAGTTTTCTCAATTCTACATTTTTTCCCTTTCATGATAATTGTTTCTTTTTAAAGTATATAATAATTTATGAAAATAATTCATTAACGGTAACATAAATTTTTACTTATGTAATAACATCTATTAAATACAATCCTTAATATGTGTATGCAAAAATCTTAAACAACATCTATTATGGGATGAAAGAAGTATATTATATACAATTATATTAATATAATATATATTATATTAATATATAATTAGTTTATATTATTTAATTATATTATATTATTATAATTATATAATTTATGTTATTATATATAATTGTATATAAATATTATATATAATTTATATTATTATATTATTTAATTATATTAATTATTATTTTATATTAATATATTAAATTATATTAAATAGTATAATTTAATTTATGTTTAATATTATTAATATTATGAAATGAATTTTATATTTTTTTGTGATTCATTTGCTACATAGTGTATGTTGATTAGTTTAAATATACAAGTTCATTTGTTGTAAACTATAGATTCATTTTTCGTAAAGTGTAGGTTTATTTTGATATTAACTGTAAATTCATTAACAGTAAACTGTATGTTTATTTTTTGTAAACCATAAATTTATTTGGTATGAACTTTAAGTTTATTTTTTGTAAACTCTATATTCATTTTTTGTGAAAGCTAGATTCATTTTTTGTAAATTTTAAATTCATTTTTTTATAAATTGTAGGTTTATTTTTATACTAAATATAAAATATTTTATAATTATTGTATTCTTTTCTTTTTAATTGATGATTTTAATACAATTATATTTTTCTTCTTATTATATTTTTTTTTATAATTTTTGTTTTATATTCATATATTATATATAACATAAAATAAATAATTATTAGATTAAACAAATTACATATATCTAAATTGATTTTTGTAGAATAAAAAGAAAATGAAAACAGATAAAACAAGATAAAAAATAAAAAAAAAATGTACCAAAAGAAAAAAATTATAACACAGAAAAGAGATGCACATTTTTTTTTTATTGCATAACACGTGTGATAAATCTTTGATCCATATTGTTATATGGATATAAATCCATGATATAATAACCGGATTCATTATATCTCTAATTCAACGAATCCTTACCACCCTCTTTTTGGCATATCCACACATCCTGCTGTTCAATTGACTGTTAAGTTTCTCCACCCAAATTTGACTTTAGGAATGTCTTAAGCCAAAAGAAGGTGCAGGTTTTCACTTTGTAAAACAGCAATCTGATTCTTATATACCGAATAGAGCAGAACATATTAGTGTTTAACCATAACGATACTGACGGCGTGCCTAACAAATCAACGAATCACAAGTGAGTGCGAGTAAACATAGTGCCGGTTCGAGGCTAAAGGCATCTTCTTCAGTTATTGTAATGTGCAAACCTTCCCTCATCAAGAGCAGGATAATTTGCCCTAGAGATTTGAGTGTAATGTAACCTCTAAATGCGAATCCCTACCTCTCAAGTTCGAGCAATAGGCACATATCCATAAAAACATCATATCCCCATTACAAGCTGAGTCCACGCAAATTGCTTGCAAAGCAACACAATCCAATCAAAACCCAAAGTGAAAAGTCGTCAGTAACAGACAGATAATACAATGCAATCACTGGTGAACAACTGAAAGAACAAAAGATTGAAACTTCAAATTTTAGGTAAGGTCATCCTCCTCCAGTTCCTTAGCTTTCAGCTTCTCTTTCACTCTCAACATAAGAGTTGTCTTCCAGTTATCCTGTACAGACAATATG
>CATIWR010117341.1:0-33317 GCA_949677035.1 Omphalea diandra | reverse complement strand
AAAGATGACATATTTTTTAGGTTTTGTTGTTAAAGTTATTAGGGTTTTAAGGAAAGATTTAATTTTGGCGCAATTTGCTTGTGGAAGGAGCGGGCGCTTTGTTTGGATGTTTATATACTTTGAATTTATATATTTATTTTTTTTTTTATCTGTTTGCCTGTGGTAAAATGAGGGGATATTTAGGGTTTTGTTTTTGGAGTTGTGGGTTTTGAAGATTTCATTTCGGTACTTTTTGCATGTGGAAATAGCTGGTTGTATAGTGTAAGGCCTTGTTTGGATATTTAGTGATTGTGGAGCGGGTGGGACTGAAAACTGCGTTAGAAATGTGTGATGGGTTTTTGCTTTGACTGTGTTTTCATTCTTCCAAAATTGTATTTGACTTGCATTGTTATCAAAATTTAAAACTTTATACTGTTTTCAGCTTTAAGCAAAGGGGGAAAATTTTTGGTTCTACTTTTGGAGCAACTTACGAGTGAGTAGCCCGTCGTGCATAAGTTTTTTTTTTTTTTTCAGGGATGACGGGTGCTATTTATCTTAAGGGGGTTGCTGTTACCAAATATAAGAGGTGAGTTATTTTCTGCATTCTCAGAACTGCATCTGCTTGCATGGAAATGAATTCTTTTATGTTGAAGAAAATGTCTATAGAACCAATTGACAAACTTGAAGGACTTCAATTTATCCTGTGATGGATTTGTGAAAGGATTCAATTTGAAGGACATCCAGTCAGCATTTTATTCTGCATTTGTGTTTGCTGTTGAGATTCTTGGGTTGCATCATGTTTAAGTTGTCTCTAGATCTAGGAAACTTTGCCAGAAAAAACAAGGCTTTTTTTATTTTGGTAGATCATAAACAATTCTCTGAAAAGGCAAAAAAGAAACAAAAAATCAGTGAGGGCATTTACTTCTTTCTTTCATTTTATGTTTGTGTTTAATTGTGATTTTTCTTACGAGGAGACTGAAACGTAGACCTAATAGCACTATACATATGGGAAAGCCTAGTAGTTATTATATCATTAGACATATGTGAAGGACTATGTTGCATATGCTTTTCTTGTCAGTTTCCGTCATTCGTAAGTATTATGAGCATCAACATATATATATATATATATATATATATATATATATATATATATATATATATATATATATCAAAGTAGCTGAGGATCACTAGCAAGATCTTATTTTTAGTTGATTAAACAAGGATGAATCATTTCTGAAACTGTTAGTTTTTAGTTAAACTTTTCAATCAAATAATGACCTCCCAATGTGATATATAATGATGATGTTTCTAATGGAATGAGAGATCAGTGGATCACTGCACTTTTAAGGACTTGATGCATCTCTCTTTAGATGAGATGAGCATTGTTCTATTATAATGATTTCTATGCATCAAATGATCTTCAGTTGTTGATTCTAGTCGAATCTTATTGGTTACAGGTCTGCCATAAATAACACTGATGAGTGGCCTTCCAAATACTCAAAGCTATTTATTGAAGTAAGAATTCATGAATTTGATATATTTGTCTTCTTCTCCATGAATTATTAATAATAAATATATGTATTTTTTTAAGAGAAAAAAAATATGCTTGAGATTTGTAACTACTGTATGTGAATATTATGGCATTGTCCATTTTGACACATTACAAATTATATATTCCCATGTACAATTTTAGTTTTGTAGATGTTTGTGACACCATAAACCTAGAAGTGGTTGGGAAGCATGCATTTATCATATGCAGTTGTTTACCCCTATGCTACCTGTTGATCAACATGTAATACACCTGCAGCTAGATGATGGGCTGGAGCTCTCTTTCACTGATAAAAGGCGATTTGCTAAAGTCCGCTTGCTCAAAGATGTAACTACTATTTACTAGACTACGTAAAGTTTTCATGTTTATCTAACTTGTTAGGCATAGAGTTAAATTTTCGTCTCTCTTTTCTTGATTTTTGATTTTCTTTTGGGTGCAGCCAGCTTCTGTGCCTCCAATTTCTGAGCTTGGTCCTGATGCACTATTGGAGCCAATGACAGTTGATGAATTATATGAATCCTTGCACAAGAAGAAAATTGCAATTAAGGCTCTGTTACTTGATCAGGTTAAAAGTTTACATTTTTTTGCTTTAGCATTTCCAAGATAATGTAAACTTGAATGTGCAAGTAAATGAGGCAACTGTGACAAAGAAAGGGGTAACTAAAGTTCAAAGCCTTAAACTGCATAGCTTAGAGTCCTTTTTCATTTCAAAATATTTTGAGCAAATAATGGGACGAATCGAGCTATAGTTCATATAATGGCATTTAAACTTGTGGATTTGACCATTAACATGGCGGACCAAGGGCAACGGGATTAAGAAAAAGTGGCAATAATCTAGATACCCACATTTGAATGGCAAGAAATGGTTGTGTAGCCAGCATGAATAAGTTGGTGCAAATTTTTAATTTAAGAACCACAGAAAACAGAATGCTTTATCAAGTATCATGGTACACTTGAAAACCTTGAAAAGAAGTGTTCACTTTGGTGTTTCTATGGTTTCAAATGATCTAGACATAATGTTGAGCACTGACTATAACCTATGTTTCTCTTTGCAGAGTTTTATTTCTGGTATTGGAAACTGGGTTGCAGATGAAGTGCTATACCAAGTTAGTGCACCTGCTTATAAATGCAAAATGTATTGTTTGATTAAAGCTGTAACTCCAGATTTGAGCACTCAATATCATGGTTTTAAATTGCGGCCTTGATCACAATCACGTGTAGTTGTAACGGGACTGTCAGGGCCGTAATGTAATGGTAATGACACACCACTATGCAATTGTTATCGAAATATTGCAAACTGAAAGTATTTTCATAATTCGCTAAACTATGATTTATAATTGACTAATAAGCATAAAACAACATGAACAAAGACATAAGATCTATAGTTTTTATAGGTTTTTGTCCAAAATTTATAATAACTTAAATAAGTTGCTTTACCAGTTATAGACAACTTCAATGGTATTTACACATATTATAACCACTAATCATGCTAAATGCCTAATTTAGGTTTAACCACTGATCAAGATAAATATGCATTTTCTAACCTTTAATCAAGCTATTTACCTAATTACAACTTAAGATTTAACAATATTTTGTCATCTAAAAGCTAATAAAACAATAAAAAAAAGGAAAGTATAAATATTAATAGCACACCTCCTTAAGTGTAGTCTGAAGAAATCCTCCTTATAACAATTCTCCTCTTTAAATTTTTGAGTTTTTTGAATTAATCGATGAAGAATTATTGAAAGACAAGCTACTGGGTTTGGTAGGCACAAATGAAATGAAAGAAAAAGAATAAAAGAGAAGAAAAATGAAAGGGAAATGGAAAAAAATGGTCTTCATCATTGCTAGCTGCTGGGCAGTAAAGAAAATAGGATAGCAGTATGTCAAACCTGCACAAAGGATAAAAGATTTCTGCCCCCCATTATTGTAACAGCCATAATCGCCATTTCATTAAAATTCAACGGCTGTAACAGTTGTTACCCTCATGTAACAGCTGTGATAGCTGATAGAAATTTTTTGATCATTATATAACAGTCATAATGGTCACTGTAAGGCAAAAAAAACCGCGACATAACGGCCATTACATAGAACCATACTCTATATTGCCATCAGTATTGAGGCTTTTGGTTCAGATATATCTAGGCATCATTTCTTTCACTTGTTGCTTATCTAAGGCCCACCTTAATCTTCTGTTTTAACTTTTGTTCTTAATATGTTCACAATATGAAAGGATTTCTCCTTAGTGTATGCAATGTTAGCAGTTTTAACACATATTACCTAGGGATTGAGGGGATATTGTGATAATGTGTGCAAACAGATCCAAAGTATTTGAAGCAGATGAGTGTATGTACCAAAAATGTACATCAAAATTTTATAACTTTAGGGGGTAGCGTTATTAACAAAGGCACGAAAGAGTGGATATTGTCTAAGATAGTTTTTCTATGATCGCCAAAGATTGTCTGTGGTGTGCTAGCAAGGAGTTTCTTGGTTGAGTTAATATGGAGTGTAAGTCTTGCTAAAACAAGCGTAATAGAGAATATAGCTGCTAAAGATCATACATGGGTGTTTTAAGCTTTTGTTCAGCTCATTTTCTTAAGATACATTTTTGTCAGTAACTTCATAGTTGATATTTTCCTTAAGATACACATTTTTGCTTAATGATATTTTCATTGTATGAAAGGTCTTTGATCAAAATACTATGGCCTATTTTCATTGTATGAAAGGTCTTTGATAAAAATACTATGGCCTAATTTAAATACTGTATTTTGATGAATATGTACTTTTGCTTTCTTGTAGGCCAGAATTCATCCACTGCAAATAGTTTCCAGCTTGTCCAAAGAAAGTTGTGCAACATTGCTAAAGTGCATCAAGGAGGTAGGAGAAAGTACTCTGCTTTCTATCAAATGTCTTACTGGTAGCTGTAAGAAATTTCTGGTAAAGCATGCATTTTTCATGGAAAAAATAGAAAATATCTGTAGGTTATTCAATATGCGGTTCAAGTCAATGCTGAATGCAGCCACTTTCCTCTTGAATGGTTGTTTCATTATCGATGGGGCAAAAAGCCTGGAAAAGTTAATGGTAAGATGTTTTTGAAATAAAAGATCATCTTGACAAAACAGTTGTTTTTACAGGTCATTGAAAAAGCAGTAGAAGTTGGGGCAGATAGTAGTCAGTACCCCAATAATTGGATTTTTCATTCCCGAGAAAAGAAGCCTGGGAAGGCTTTTGTTTATGGTTTGGCTCCTGACCTACTTACGTTGTCCTCTCTATCAGTCTCTCTGCATACTAATATTTTTTTCTATCTTTAAGAATATGGTAGAGATGTGATTTGACATTCTTGCTTTACCACTGGTCTTTCCATTTTTATTTCTTAAACGCTATTTGATTAGATTGGATGTTAACAAGTCTTTCTTTGGGTTCTGGCAGGGAAGAAAATTGATTTTATCAATGCTGGTGGTAGGGTATGTCATTATGAAATGAAACAAAATTATCAGATTATTATTCTTGATATGTTGAATAGTTTTTCTTTCTTCTATATTTTACAATATCTCAGTATATGTACGTACTTCGCTGGCAAAAAAAGAAAAATTGATTAATTTATGGACTTGTGCTTTTGGTTTTAGACAACAGCCTATGTGCCGGAGTTGCAAAAGCTAAATGGAGGCCAAGCTGCGAAAGCAGCAGGTAAACCAAAAAGACAAACGTCAAAGAGAAAAAAGGGTGAGAATGATGATGATGGAGATGAAAATGAAGATGCCAATGAAACAGCAAGTGAGGAAGAGGAAGCTGCTCAAAAGGCAAAGTCAAAGAAAGAATTGAAGCCTAGAGGTCCTGTCAAGAAGCCTTCAGCAAAACAAATGAGAAATGAAAATGATGATGAAGAAGATGATAATGAACCAGCAATTGAGGAAGAGAAAGCTGCTAAAAATGCCGAGGCAAAGAGAGAGTTGAAGCCTAGGGGTCATGTCAGGAAGCCTCCAACAAAACGAAAATCCAAGGCGAGTGATGAAAATGATGAGGAAGAAAATGACAATGAAGCAGCAAGCAAGGAAGAGGAAGCTGCTAAAAAGGTGAAGTCAAAGAGAGAGTTGAAGACTAGAGGTCATGTGAAGAAGCCTCCGACAAAACGAAAATCCAACGCAAAGGATGGCAATGATGACATGGAAGATGAGGATGAACCAGCAAGTGAGGAACAGGAAACTGCTAAAAAGGCGAAGTCAAAGGGTGCCTTGAAGCCTCAAGGTCGTGTCAAGAAGCCTCCTACTAAACGACAATCCAAGGCGAGTGATGATAATGATGATGAAGATGATGATGGTGCATATCATGATGACAACTGCAATATCGATGAAAATGATGAAGAAGAAGATCAAAAGTGGAAACCACAGGGAGGGGCCAATGATAAGCAAGGCAAGGCAAAAAAGGTATCCAACGAGAACACTACTGATCAAAACAGTAGCAAGCCGAAGAGGAAAGTGAAGTAGCTACTTTGGAGTCCACATTTTGAAAACATGGAAAGGCAGGTGCAATCCATTTTTTTGATGTATAATCGGTGTTTTGGTTATTGCTTGGGATGTATCCTGGTTAAACAACGGCCTTTCTGCTCATGCCAATGGCTTCTGCAAATGTTTGCAATGACACGCAGTGATTTGCCTATCATGTGACTCTTGGAAAACAGTATCATTATGAAAAAGGTTTCTAGTGGTATATGTTAGTAGATTACATCTAAATGACTTGTGCCAAAGTAACAATAATCCCAGTTCTCTGAAATTAGTTTCAAATGGGTTGATGGTTGAGTCATTGAATCTTTCGGAAACAGATGATCTTTGAATTAAATTTGCACCTGCTCTATGTCACATTTGCCTAAAAGAATTACGTTGGCCAGTGAGTAGAAAACACAAATCTTGAACAATGCATATGTAGAACAGGCGTTGCGTTCCATTTTGTTTTTTGCAGGCTAGAATTCTTAGGGGTACTGAAATTTAAGAACCAGGTCTGTTGTGTGATGACTGTTACGGTAGGGGTTAAGCAATGGCCATAATTGCCATTGACGACTCAATATTGGCAGTGACGGTTACTTGATTGGGGATACATAAAGTTAACTGGCTTTTTTTGCCCAAATAACAATGTATATTGGAGTTAAATATTTTATCCAAATATTTCTTGATGCTGACCACAGAATCCAGACTTTCTTAGGCGTTGGCCATGTAGTTTATCCCGTAAATCCTCTCTCAACATCCTAATGCATACAAATAATCCACCTTTTCATTCTCTACCTAATGTCTCCGAGTCTTGATAGCAATGTTATGACATTGCTGTTATTGTTGCATGTTTCAAGAACTGCACTGTGCTTGGCTAAAACTTAACTTGGATATACAACCTTAGTCTTTAGCATAATAGTAAAAAAAATGGGCGCGCATCAGATCGAAGACGGACAAACATATGTGAATACAATTGAAAATGCCTGCCAGAGTCCTGTTCACATGTCAAAGAAAAGTGGGGACAAGGAAAATAAATTTGTAATGTGAAGTGTTGTCGCTGTCTCCTCTCCTTTCACGTTCATTTTTATTATGCTAATATTGCTCTTCTGTATAATCTGCCTGAGATTTTTGGAAACCGAAGCAGAAATGTCAGATAACGATATAGTAACTAATGCAATGTTTGGCCCCAAAGTAAGCAGTTGTGTTTCTCACCTCAGTCAAATAAACACTGTAATTGTAAATCAGTATCATCTCATTGTTTATGTGTTGTATTTAAAAGAATACTCTCAGAGCATCCACAACTTTCTCAGGCCTGTTAGAATAGTGTGAAAAATTGGTATGGTAGAGGGAAAAAAGGCAAAAAAGAAAAAAAAAATTGTTATAAAAAGGTAGCATAGTTACCAGTCCTCCTGAGGCATATGGCCAGCACCTTCTATTAACTTCAGCTTGACAGTATCAGGATTTCCTTTCTGAAACTCTTCTGCAATAGATTGAGGCAAATATTTGTCTGCTAATCCCCAAGCTAAAAGTATTGGTGTATCCCATCTGAATAATTTAAAATACATAAGTGAAAAATGAAATCAAAGTTCTTACACCAACAATGTATAAAGAAATTCAGTTGACATTCTTAGAACACATGTCAGGGACAATCTAAGAACATTATACCTTCCAGATGAAAAGCCTTCAGCTATTTGGCTTGAAATATCTCTGAAATTAATCTTTCTTGCAGCCTCAAGGAGAGCTGAAATGATGAAAGTATACATATGTATATAAAGAGATCAGTTTCTAGGGTATGCATTATGCACAAACAACTAATGTTGAAATGACTTCATTTCTCAACTTCCATCTACGATTGCAACCACTCTTTATTCAGAAGATCACTTGGCAGTTGGCACTTGTGGCGATAGATGCATGTAATGACACAAAACCATAATGGAGACGAAGAATTTGTTGTTGCTATATGCTTTGAAGAAGTAATATCACACTAATCTTTTAGCTGTCAATTCAATAAAAATTTATAAATGCGAGAAATGAATCAAGTACAAACCAAATCCTGGTCCACTGCTCGCCAAATATGGTAATCGATACACGTCAGCCTTTTCCACCTTCAGGACATAACTGCAAACAGCATGTGTAAGGAATTGTCAGCAAAATGACTTACCCAGCTTAATCTTGTTAGGTATGAATAAATCAGCTACTTGAATTATTCTATATGCTATAAAAACAAGAACTGTGTTCATGCCATTCCTCCAACATCATAATTCTAAAATCAGGATAGCAACTGATTTCCACATGTTTGCAACTGCTTTAAAGATTATTTATGCTCTGAAGAAAAACAAAACCGAATTATGCATAGCACATATTTATCAAAAGCTTCTCTAGATCATTATTTATGTGGATCCTTATCTTCAGACATAAAGTTTTTCTAACCTTGTGTACTAATAATTCAGTCATCCTGTTGCCGTATTACAATGTTCTTCAAAGTACTATAAGCATCCAGACTACAATGTACAATAACAGAGTCTGAATTTGGCAATTTTCCTAAGCTGCATCAAGTATCTATCCTCTATAAGTTATGTCGTCAATAAAATATGATCTCAATCTCATGACTGAGTAGCACACATCAGATATTACAGTAAGTGAGCATAATTGTTGCATTGTTTTTGAGTCTTAAAAGAAAATGACAGATACTATCAGAAACTTCATGTAATTGTGTTAGACCAATGAATGCTGGGAACAGATGGTTCTACTAAAACCCGGAGATTCAATTTGAACTTGTAAGATCTGAGAGTTGGTAACAATTTTGATACATACGGGCTACCTGCTTCAATGAAGCGCTCAGCAATAATGGCGTTTTGGGAGGTAAATTCTCCATAGAGTGGAATCCTGGATAAGGGTAAAAGTAATCATAAATAATAATAATAATAAAGAGAGCAAATTGAAAAAAAGAATGTTGGATATGCTTAAAAGAAAGGAAGAAGCAAGCACCAAATGATGCAAGGCTTGCAGGTAATCGTCATAGTATAACACATTATGAGTGTTTCATCGAACAGAATTAATCACAAAACCTTAGTTTTTGAAATAGTCCAGGAACAGGAGATGAAACTGTCAGTGGACTATTCAAAATTGCCATCTTTGATATCCTGTTCTTGTTTTTCATGGCCCAAGTCAATCCATATGAACCTACAAGAAACCCCTTTTATGGAGAATGTGAAAAGCACACATTAGGTTCATAGCTTACTTCAATAGAACTGAAAAATTGATCAAGCATCACTCAAAAACAGAACCATCAAGCCAATGTAGAAGGATGTTTGATAAACTTATAGATGGCTTGCACAATTTTCATCATTTGCAAATGTAACCAGAAAATTGATTCAAACCTGAACAACAAGAAAGAAGGGGGACTTAATGTCCAGCACATTGAGTAACTTGTTAAATGCCTCATGGAACTCCTTCTCTGTGCGACAGAGTTTTGGAAGTGTAAAACATACTGCACAAGAATAATGTTACTGTATTCTAATAACACAAATTTGTTATCTAATCAAATCAAAACCTGTATAATCAAAACCGTATCCTGGCTGCGGCTTGTCACTAAAACCAAAACCTATCCAGTCAGGCGCAAAGCAGTGGAACCCAGCATCAGACATCTATGCAAGAAAAAGGATTTTATTTTAAAAAAGATACTTGATAAATGAGAAATGTGGAATAGCAAAATAAGTATTGTTACATAACAAGGAGCAACTGAAGCTCCAAAGCATTTATATGTAACCTGAGCCACAATCCCAAACAAGCAAGTTAAGATCAGAAGCATTGTTATTAGGACAGGAAAGTGAAAACCCAGTGACTCAAGACAATTAGTTTTCACTGAAAATGAACAACTTTATGGAACTATGGTAATTAAAACTCCAAGAAAGTTTAGTAAGTTCTACTTTCCTAAACCAGTTTCTTCAAAGAAGGGAGATATAGACAGGAAATGACTATTCAAAGCCTGAAGTTTAATTCTTCCAAATTATACAACCAATCAAATTAATACAGTAATTAGTAGTGACTCTCATTCAGGTATTCAAATTTGTATGCGACAAGACAGTCAAATTCAGTAACGGTTGATAATCGCTCATGGTGTAAGTAGTTGTAAAAGCATAGCAAGTCAAGAACTTCAGGTAGGTAATAAGATTAAAAGAAAACTGCAAGGCAAATAAGAAACAAGGTAAAACAACCTGAGACATGACAACTCGATAACTATAGGATTGAGTAGGAGCTCCATGAAGAAAGACGATTGTTCCACGTCGGCTCTTAGATGATCCTGTATATAAAAGATTAGGCAAAAAAAACAACTTGCTCAACAATAAAACTTGAAAAATGAAAGCAAGGAAATACTTATATTTGTTGCTATAGAGAAGAGTTTTACCAGTTTCTCTAACAAACCACGTAAGCTTCCCAGATTTTATAAACGAACCATATTCCTTTCCCTTGTCTTCTATCCTCTACAACCAAAAAGCATCAATTGACCCTCACTGTAGGAGCCGTATAGAAAATGACAAACTGCATGAGTAACTATAAAAGGAAACCTCACATAGAGCATTTGTCCAACATTGCCGTCCTCGGCAGGAGACTCAGGGAGCTGGATGGCACTACGACTGGATGGGTTATCTGTGACAAAACCGAAAGGATTAAAAGCTGGTGCGTCATCTTTGTTTTTGCCTTTGCTGCTTTCACTGTTTGAGGAACTTGCTACTATTGTCGTTGCTCGTCGTTTGGTTGCCTTGGTGTATCTGTTGTTTATTTTGGAGGCATAGGTGGAAAGAGAAGGTGGAAGAGGAGAGAGCAGAGCCCAAGCCATTTGTTAGTCTGCTGCTTGTGTGTGTCTGTGTCTCAAAGAGTTGATTTTAACCGGACAACGTACACCACGTCTTTTGAACGTTTCCTTTTTGTGGTTGTATTTTTGGAAGGGCCTTTTTGTGTTTGGTTGGGGTTTTGTGGTTCCACGCGCCTTCTTATTGGCTCAGGCTGATTCTTCTAGGATTCAGCTTACCAGCAACACACAGATCCTTTAAATCCATTCAAACTTGGAATCATGGAGGGTCAAAGTCCCGAATTACAAGAATACGCGGGCAACGCCGAAGCGGGTCCAATGACTGGCTGGCTGCAGGCAATCATTCCACCTGTTAATTGAGGAAATCTCTTTGCAGTGTGCGATTTGCAGCTAGTAGTGAACAATTCTCATTTGGGTCCAAGACTTTATTGTGTGTTCATGTACGAGATCAATTCAAGTATCTGGACATGTATTGTTTCGAAGGCAAGTCTGTCGTAACACAGATCTTGCGTTTTAAAATAAAAAAGCACAACCAACATATGCATGAACTATGGAGAAGACAAATTCATGCGACAGCTAGAAGACTTGAAGCATGCACAATTCCAGAAGTTACATGCAAATCCAACTTTATTCGAAATTAAGACATATTAATGACCTCAAAATGGCCATTTAAACTACTAAATAAAAGTACACATAAACCATTCCAAACAGAAATTTCAAACACTTGTTATTATCAGCCACTAAATGCAGCAAGCAAGATGAAACCAGAACCATATAACCACACATCTCAGAAACCACCACGAAGGCGAAGGACAAGGTGCAGAGTAGACTCCTTCTGGATATTGTAATCAGCAAGGGTCCTCCCATCCTCAAGCTGCTTCCCAGCAAAAATCAACCTCTGCTGATCTGGTGGGATGCCTTCCTTGTCTTGGATTTTAGCCTTCACATTGTCAATAGTGTCAGAACTCTCCACCTCCAAGGTGATTGTCTTCCCAGTTAGGGTCTTCACAAAGATCTGCATGCCACCACGAAGACGAAGAACCAAGTGAAGGGTGGACTCCTTCTGGATGTTGTAGTCAGCAAGGGTGCGACCATCCTCAAGCTGCTTTCCAGCAAAAATCAGCCTCTGCTGGTCTGGTGGGATTCCCTCCTTGTCCTGGATCTTGGCCTTCACATTGTCAATGGTATCAGAACTTTCAACTTCCAGGGTGATGGTCTTCCCAGTGAGGGTCTTCACAAATATCTGCATGCCACCACGAAGGCGAAGCACCAAATGGAGGGTAGACTCTTTCTGGATGTTGTAGTCAGCAAGTGTGCGGCCGTCCTCAAGCTGCTTGCCAGCAAAGATCAGCCTTTGTTGATCTGGTGGGATCCCTTCCTTGTCCTGAATCTTGGCCTTGACATTGTCAATAGTATCAGAGCTTTCAACTTCCAATGTGATT
Organism: Omphalea diandra; assembly: GCA_949677035.1. Lineage (NCBI taxonomy): Eukaryota > Viridiplantae > Streptophyta > Magnoliopsida > Malpighiales > Euphorbiaceae > Omphalea > Omphalea diandra. Next base: position 21,053 of record CATIWR010117341.1, on the reverse strand, counting down.
GTCTTGCCAGTGAGGGTCTTCACAAAGATTTGCATTCCACCGCGAAGACGAAGCACCAAATGGAGAGTGGACTCTTTCTGAATATTATAGTCAGCAAGGGTACGTCCATCCTCCAGCTGCTTTCCAGCAAAGATCAGTCTCTGCTGATCAGGGGGGATCCCCTCCTTGTCCTGGATCTTGGCCTTGACATTGTCAATTGTATCTGAGCTTTCAACCTCTAGGGTGATTGTCTTGCCAGTGAGGGTTTTCACAAAGATTTGCATGCCACCACGAAGACGAAGCACCAAGTGGAGGGTTGACTCCTTCTGAATGTTATAGTCAGCAAGGGTGCGACCATCCTCCAACTGCTTACCAGCAAAGATCAGCCTCTGCTGGTCAGGCGGGATCCCCTCTTTGTCCTGGATCTTGGCCTTCACATTGTCAATGGTATCTGAGCTTTCAACCTCGAGGGTGATTGTCTTGCCAGTGAGGGTTTTCACAAAAATTTGCATACCTCCACGAAGACGGAGCACCAAGTGGAGGGTGGACTCCTTCTGGATGTTATAGTCGGCAAGGGTGCGACCATCCTCCAGCTGCTTACCAGCGAAGATCAGCCTCTGCTGGTCAGGTGGAATGCCCTCTTTGTCCTGAATCTTGGCTTTAACATTGTCAATAGTGTCTGAGCTTTCCACCTCAAGGGTGATTGTCTTTCCGGTCAGGGTTTTAACAAAGATCTGCATCTGTGTATCAAAGGATTAAAACTAAGATAATCAGAAGCACATAAGAGTTTAAATCTTACACTAGACTAAACAAGTTCTGAATATAGTTTTTGGATAATTAACACAGACAAATAAGAATTCAAAATCAAATAACAGGTTAACAAGTTTCTGAAGTTTTGGATAATCAGTAAGGAAGTTATAAAACAGATTGTGGCAGGTCATACACTATTACAGCAATCAAATAAACATCTGTTAGATATGACAATTAATATAATGATAAAAAAAAAAATTATCATCATAAAGATCAATTCGTGTTCAATTATCTCTCTAAGTCACAAAGAAAATATGAGAATAATGTTCTCCAACAACTGCACCGTGCAAAAGAAGTCAAAGATCCGCTTGTACTATTTCTTGTAAAATCTATCCTAGGTTCTTTCAGACAATAGAAAGATAACAATAAAACCATTAACCGCATCAGGCACCACACCTTTACCAAACTGCTTTTTTTTCCCCTAGAAAAGAAAAAAAAAATTAGCTGAAACCGAGCAACATACAACCGAAAACCCATTTGAGCCATCTTGAAAAATGTCACATAGAGAACAGGGAATCTATTTCAACAGATCATGGAATTCACGTCATCATGATCCAGTTAGTTACTTTATCACATATACACCCAAAGAAAAGAACCATGAATCTAAACCTCTACAATACAAAGCGATTACTTGACCATAACCGCAACAGATCTACTTCCAACATAAGGTAACACAAAAAAGAACGATCAATATCCACAGATATCACATACACAGAAATGATCTAATCAATTAAGTAAATAGACAGATCTAATCAAATAGACACGATCTAATCGTAAAAAAACGTCATGTCGTACCATAACCCAGCAACGTTCATAATCGAGACAATCAAATTACAACATAATCAAAATCAAAGCACAACATAATCAAAATCAGAAATGAAGAGAGCAAAGAAAAGAGGATTTACCTTGAGAAGAAATGAACGCTAGAGCTTAGATCCGAAATTTCTGATGTACAGATGAAAGAATGATTTTGGGAAAGCGGAGCCTCTACTTATATAGCGGTCATCGCTGCTTGAAATGACGAAAATACCCCCCCTATTTATCGGAATGGACTTGGGTGACTGGCAGTAACGCGGAGGAATCGCCCTCACCCTCACGCCTTGATTAGTTTCCAAATTGTGCAAGTTGCGTAATATATATATATATATATATTGAAGGCGCAAGTTGCGTAATTTGTGAATTAAAGAATAGTATTTTCTCCTTTCAAAAAAAAAAAAATTTTCTTTGTATATATAATCTAAAATTATATGAATAATAGATATGTGCAAAGTTGAGGTCTACCCTAAAAATAACCAATACTTTAATGTCAAATAAGGTTAAATTTCTTCAATGAACCAATCCACTACTCTTTTCTAGCATGACGACAAACTTTAAAGCATATCTCAAATTTAGCAATCATTTTTCCTAATATTAAATAAAAATAAAACAAAGTATATTATGCAATATGCATACAACCAATAACTAGCTAGCACAAATATAAATTTTTTAAAATTTTGTTTAAAATTTTAAGTAAAAATCTTTTACTTGTAACATTATATATTTTTAAAAACACTTCAAAACTAAAAATTTAGATATTAGAACAAACATAAAAAGCTAAGTATTAAATATTTTTATCTAAGTGTTTAATATGAGGTATCAAATACTCCTGTATTTGTATATAAAATATTTTTGTTTTAAGGATAAAATAGAGTAAATAATAAAAATAAATAAACAATTTGTATGTAATTATTATATTATTATAATATATAATATAAGATGAAAAAAATATTTGAATTATTAACCATGTATAATATTTGGATATTATATATGGTTAATAATGATATCAACAAAATTATAAATTTTGTTTTTAATAAAAAAATTGCTAGAAATTTATTTTATATACAATAAGATTATTAGAAGGACAATCCTATACATCATGTCATATTCAATCATATTATTCTATACCTATAAAATACCAATATTTTTTTCAAGAAATATAAATCCACACATTAATTTGGATATTGCATATATTATTGCATGTCTTATTATAATTTGATTTTCTATGAAAAACATGTTTATTTATTGGTTTGATGTATTATATTATATTCAAACATAGCGATTTATATATAAATTATGTAATTTTCTATTTCTTACTGTAATACCATTTAGTAAAAGAATTGTTTGTCTAAATATATAGTTAATTAGTTGTATGCGAATGTTAATATGTCTCTCTTAATTGAGATGAGATATATACATATCTTTTATTTTTTTATAAATAAAAATGTTATTAATAAAACAGTAAAAAGAAAAAAGAATCATCATATATTACAATCCCACGCAATTAAACAAAACTCATATATTGTTAAATTTTTTTGTCATCTCTTTCTTCACCAATGTCTCATTTTGGATCTTTTTTTTTATTTTTATATATTTAAATGATGTTAAATTATATATATATATATATATATAGTCAAAGCATTTAAAGAAATGATTCTATTTGTTTGACAAATCATCTATTTATGTCAATTACAATTATATTTTTCTATTTTTAAATTTAAAATAATTAAAATCAAAATAATTTACAAAGTATTTAATATTTAATATTCATTTATTAAATTATAATTACAATTATTTAATTAACTCTGGCATTAAATATGCAATATATTAGAAGTTGAATTGTTTTTCTTAATTTATATATAATGAATAATATAGAAAAAAATGTTTAGATAATATTTTCAAATCACTTATTTTAAAAGATTCTACAAATATTATTTTAACTTTTAAATTAATTTTTATTTATGGAAAATTAATATTTATAATTTATCAAAAAGAGTTGGATAAATTAATAAAATTTTTAATTTAATTTTATAAATTTTAAAATATTTTTCTTTTGTTTTGAAATATATATTATAAAAAAATATACTACAGATTAGATTATATTATATTTTATATATATATATATATTTCATATATATATATATATATATATGAAATGACATTTATTCATTCATAGATCATCATATAGTATCTACAAAAAAAAAAAAATATCCATATAATCTAAAATATCAATATAAAATTAATTTTCAACGTAATTAATAAAATTTTTATATTGGTCAACTTTATATATTTATAATTTTTAGTTAATTGAAAAAACTAAATAGTTAATTATTAACTTACTTGTTATATGATAAAATAAAAATATATTATATTATTATTTATTAAATATATGTTATCAATATAATTACTTAAAATACTTATCTAAAATTGAGCTTACACTAAAATTAATTATATGTTGATGCTTTCATAAGCTTTCCTTAATTTTTTTAAAAAAAAGTGTCTTTTAAGGCTCACAATCCATATATATATAAAATGGCAATTTGAATATTAAACATATTTTTTAAGTTGAATTGATAATTTTTTTCTCAATTTTATGATATGTAGTGATATATTAACAAAATATTATATCAAATTTTAGAATTTCGAATAATTTAGCCATTGTAATATTTTTTAATTAATATTTTATTGATATAGTTTGGTGTTTAACTTTTGCTTAAAACTTCTGATTCGTCATTTATATATCTTTGTGTCACATCAAAATAGTCTTTATGTTGCACTAAGTAATTAGAATTAAACTTTCAAATTTAATTAGTGTATAAATATAATAATACATATTATTTATTTTTTATACATTTCAAAAAAAATAAAATCTTTTATTTTTTTAATGATATAAAAATTAATGATTAAAATTAGAAATGCAAAATACCTAAATCAATACCTAACTATATTGAACTGTCTTAAAATAACTTAATAATCAAATTAAATTGTCTTAATTATAATAAATAATTAAACTTAATTATAATAAATAATTAAACATAGTCATCTTAAAAATTTAAATGATACATATTTTTCAAAAAGTGATTCTCAAAAAATTTATTTAGTTGAATTATAACTTAAAATTTATTTTATTTATGAATAAATTTCTTATAAAATTTATTTACAAATAAATTTCTATATTTATTATATTACAAAATAAAAATAGAATTTTATTTCAAATGAAATAATTTTTGTTCTGTTAGTTTAAGTATAAAATTCAATAAAACATTTTGTTTTATAAAAAAATTATTGTATTACTTTTAATTTTTATAAATACAAAAACAAACAAAGGGAGAGAGGAGACAATAGAGAGAAGGAAAAAAGAACAAAGAATGAAGAATAAAGTGAAAAAAATTAATAAAAAATTTTTACAATTCTAAAAATTATTATCAAATTTAGTAAAATTTAAATTAATTACAATTATTTTTAAAAAATTTAATAAAATAAAAATTTAAAGAATTTTTTATTTATACAAATTTATAAATAATTATATAAAAATTATAAAATTCACTGTACTTTCCCTAGAAACAACCCTTAAAGCAGTAAGCACTAACCCTTTATTTGGAAATAGGAGAAAATGAGGGGGACAAAAGAAGGAGGGTGAAAATAGAGATAAAAACATAAATTTTCTCTTATTTGGAAAATAAAGAGAAAATAAGTAGAAAATGAGAAGTTAAAATTAAATTTACAAATTTGCCTTTTTCCATTCAATTTTAACCCTTCTTGCCTTTTTCTCTCCAAAACAAAATTAAAATTCTCTATATAATACCACCATATTTTGAAGACAAAAGCAGACCATATTTTGCTTCTCCTCTCTAAGTTTCTTTTTTAGAATCAAGTTTGGCCATTTCTATTTTTTATTTTTTATGAATTTTATTTTTTGATTTATATATAGTAAAAATTAAAAAATATGTATATATGTATGTGACTTTGTTTATGATAAAACTTGTGAAAACATAATAAAGAGTAATAAAGTCTTTTTGTAGATTTTAACTCTTGTCATTTTATTTTTATTTTTTTTAAACGAGGTAAATATTTTCTCCCATCACCATTACTCATTCCCACATTAGCAGAGAGAAAATAAATATTCTGCTCTTCCACTTTCTCTCCCACTACTTTTTTTTTAAAAAAATTTTCGAAACAAAGGGTAAGCCTCAGCACGACACTAATCAATTACACAAATTAACCAAATGACCAAACTACCCACCAAGCTGCCGATTCTTCGGTCAGTGCCTAGCCGATCTTTTCTTTTTTCTTTTTAATTGCCATAATTACGTGTCTTTACCTGATACCACCACCGCTGGCCAGTTTGCTTCCAAGCAGTCGGTGAATTTCATGGCGGCGGTTCCCGCAACCAAAGGTGGCTATCGGAAGCTATAAAACGCGGAGGATAGTGGTTGAAGATGGCTATGATTGAGGTCGGCCTTCTCATTTTTTATTTTTTAATAAATATATAGTTAATTCAACAATTGTACAACTGGTTACATTTTGATTAGGCTTTTTTATTTTTGTTTTGTTTTTAATTTTAAGTAGTGTAGAAAGTTAAGCACTTTTAAACTGATAATACTAATTTTTATGATTGGTTAGAGGAATTGGGGTTTAATTTTATTAGTTGATAGTAATTTTGTAGCATTTGTATGTTTTTTGAAAGATGAAAACCTGTGTTATTAGTAGTAGTAATTTAGGGCTTATGGCAGCCAATTCAATGTATACAGGGAGGGAATTTCTATGATGAACAGAAATTAATGGAAGAATTCATAACTTTTTTTTCTTTTCTTAAAAAGCCCTACGTAATTATTAAGGGGAAGTGAGATCATAAAATTTATGAGAATGCTTTTAAATCTGCAAGTATGAAGGATTGTTCAGTTTCCCAAAAATGAATGGGGATTTGCTGCAGTGGAACTAATGTTGGTAAAGATAACGCCATTTTTCATATATCAGATTGTGAATATCTACGCTCCTTTGGATGATAGTTTTGTAGGATAAGCTTTAAGGATCACATCTTACAGTTGATTGATGAGCATGGTGTTGAGTTTTATGGGAACTTTTTTGTCGGCGAGGTACTTTTATTGTTAATAGAAACTGAAGAAAGGAGGAGAAACAATTGGATATTAAGGAGGCTTGGAACTTGTCTCTCATGGGACAGAAACAATGCAGCAGACTTGCCAAGTTGTTGCTTGTTCTTGCCAATGTTAAGTTGTTTATGTCTTCTGTTTTCTATTTCAGATAGAAGGAGGTTCTCAGAACACTGAGCAACCGCTTGAGGAGGTAGGCGATGACCTTGAATTTGATAGCAACAGTCTGGAGATCGAGGGAAATGACCTTGAACTCGAGGGCAACTGTCTTGAGATTGAGGGAAACGTTCTCAAGATTGAAGATAACAACCTTGAGATTGGAAGCCATGACCTTGAAAAAGATGGCAATGATGTTGAGAATGACCAAATTCTTGATATCGGAGACCATGACCATCATAAGAATGGAGGCAATACATTGCTAGTGGATAGCCAAAATGGTGAATCTCAAGGGAATGACTATCCCCCACCTGTTGTGGGGATGGAGTTTGAATCATATGATGATGCTTACAATTATTATAACTGTTATGCTAAGGAGTTGGGGTTTGCCATCAGGGTGAAATCTTCATGGACAAAACGTAACAGCAAGGAGAAGCGTGGTGCAGTTCTCTGCTGCAACTGTGAGGGTTTTAAAACAATGAAAGAAGCAAACAGTCGTAGAAAGGAAACAAGAACGGGCTGCCTGGCAATGATAAGGTTGAGATTAGTAGAATCTAATTGGTGGAGGGTGGATGAAGTGAAGCTGGAGCACAACCACTCATTTGATCCTGAGAGGGCACAAAGTTCTAAGTCACACAAGAAGATGGATGCTGGGTCCAAAAGAAAGGCAGAGCCAACTGTTGATGTGGAGGTAAGAACAATTAAATTATATCGGACACCTGCTGTAGATGCACTCGGCCATGGAAGCTCAAACTCTAATGATGGAGAAAGTAGTCAGTGTGCCCACAGGTCCAAGCATTTGAAGCTTAAAAAAGAAGATGCAAAGACCATTTATGGCTACTTTTCTCGAGTTCAGCTGACGAATCCAAACTTTTTCTACTTGATGGATCTCACTGATGAGGGTTCTGAAAAATGTTTTCTGGATTGATTCTAGGTCAAGGGCTGCATATGTCTACTTTGGCGACGTCATTATATTTGACACCACATACTTGTCAAACAAATATGAAATTCCACTCTTTGCATTTGTGGGAGTGAATCACCATGGGCAGTCGATTCTGCTTGGTTGTGCTTTGCTTGCAGATGAGACATTTGAAACATATATTTGGCTTTTTAGAGCATGGCTTACATGCATGGTTGGTCGTCCTCCACAAACCATCATTACAAACCAGTGCAAGTTCATGCAAAGCGCAATTGCACAGGTGTTTCCTAGGGCTCACCATCGTCTTTGTTTGTCACATGTTGTGCAAATGATTCTCGAGAATTTGGGAGGATTGCAGGACTACGAAGCCTTTCAGATGGTGCTTAATACAACTGTGTGCAACACTCTAAAGGTGGATGAATTTGAAATGGCTTGGGAAGGCATGATCCAACGTTTTGGAATTGCAAATCACGAGTGGCTTCAAAGTTTGTATGAGGATCGAGAACGGTGGGCTCCAGTTTACTCCAAAGACACTTTTTTTGCTGGAATGTCCACTTTCCAAAGAGATAAGTCCATGATCCCTTTTTTTGATGGTTATGTGCACCTTCGAACTTCTTTGAGAGAGTTTCTGGATGTGTATGAATTAGTCTTACAAAAGAAATATCAGAAGGAAGCTCTTGATGATTTTGAGTCAAGAGAATCAAGCCCCATGTTGAGAACAAGTAGCTATTACGAGTTACAGCTCTCTAAAGTGTATACAAATGAAATGCTCAAGAAATTCCAAGATGAGGTGATGATGATGTCCTCTTGTTTTGGCATCACACAACTTCATGCCAATGGGTCAATAGTTACATATGTGATCAATGAACGTGAGGGCGAGGAAAATCTTAGCAATATTAGAAATTTTGAGTTGTTGTATGATAAATCAGAAGCAGAAGTCTGGTGCATTTGTGGTTGCTTCAACTTCAAAGGTTACCTGTGCAGACATGCCTTGTGCATTCTGCATTGCAATGGGGTGGAGGAAATCCCTTACCAATATGTTTTGACAAGATGGAGGAAGGATTTTAAGCGTCTATATGTACCAGATATTGGGTCCAACAATGTTGATATTGCTAACCCAGTTCAGTGGTTTGATCATCTGTATAAAAGAGCAATGCAAGTTGTTGAGGAAGGGATGATTTCACAAGATCATTATATGGTTGCTTGGCAAGCATTTAAAGAATCTTTGAATAAGGTCCGTCTTGTAGCAGACAAGCTTGTACTAACTGATCATTAATGAATTCTGATTCTTAGTAGAATTGATGTTTTTCTTTGCTCTTCTTTGCTCGTTTATCTCATGAAGATACCATTAACCCAAGTGGCAGTGTTTGTGAGAATCTTGGAGCTCAACTAGAGATTTGTTTAGTATAAAAGCTCCAGATCACACTGATATAGCAAAGTCGACTTCAAGATTTTGCTAACTAGTTGGTTTTTTTTTTTTTTTTTCCCTTCTTACTAAAGAGACCGACACATTAAGAACCACTAATGTCTGGAAACAGGCACTTGCTCAGCACAGTAGTAAGGAAGGACATTAAATCAATCACGCACATTTGATGAGTCTGTATGTATCCAATCCATGAGGAGTTTTCTTGTACTTGCACTTGACCAATATGGAGCTCATCAACCAAATATCGAGAGTGATATAAAAGGATAATTGTTTGAATAACTTAATCTTAAACCATAATGATTGTTTTACTATTCACTTATAATATAGTTGTCGAATATTTGTTTCATAATATAACAATTAAAGTTCAAATTTTAATAATTTTATCCTTTTAAATGTTTCTGATGTATTAAAACTATAACTATTGGTAGACGCATATCTAAACATTTTATTATATGGATGTGTTTTGCGTCTCATATTTCTAATCAAAGTAGGGAATCTGTCCTTGGCGATGGGGAATCTATTCTCCATTGCCTAAAGAACTGTAGAACGACACCGTTGCCATCCTTTTAAGACAGATCAATCTAACGCTCTCTAATGATCTAACGAGAGCGTGGCGCAATCAAAGCGGCCTAACTGCATAGCACCGCCTAACAAAGTAACAGGACACCACCAATCGCACCGGAAACTCTAACCTCACCCGTCGAGCTCTCACTTTTAGCAACAAGCGAAGCCAAAAAACTCCCTCCCAAAAAAGGAACCAAAAAAAAAAAGAACGGCCACTCGATGTCACAGCCGCCACCGCAATTTCCCGCCTCGGCGGATCCAAAATCCCCACCGGTAATTGCTTTCATAATTTCACGTGCGACGTAGCTACCGTTGCATTTCAATTTTCGTTCTTCTTTGAAATTTTCAATTTTTATATCTCAAATCACAAGTTTCAGCTCTGTTATTTTTCCTGTTTCTGAAAATTCTGGTTTTGTTGAATTTTCTATTTCAATTTTAGTGTTGTTCCTAAATCGTATGAATACAAATTAATTGTTGAGTTTATTTAGAGTATAATCACATTGCAGGATGCTGTTTTGATACTTAGGGAGCTAATTGATATTATTTGAGTTGGGATTGCAGATTAATATTAGGATTACAGATAATTATGCTAATTATGATCGTTTAAGTGAAAGTAAGAGAGAAAAAAACAATGGAAGATATTATTATACTACCGTAATTGTTAATGAATTGTTTGCTGTTGCTGACCAAATTAAGCAAAATAAGATACATTCTAAATGAATTATGTCTGCAAGTTTGCATGAAATTATTGATGCATCAGTAAGCTGCTGATTTTTTTTTGTTGATGATCAGTTAGTATTCATGTTTTTTTCAACTTCTTAAGATTTAGTATGCCTTTAAACTCATATTTAATTTTTTTCATTGTCTTGCTGTCTGGGTTAACCAATTTTTTTGTTCAACAGAAGTGAGCTAATTGAATTTGTTGTAGCAATAAGGTCCATAATTCTGGAAATTCTTCAAGATTTAGATCTTCAGGCTTTCTGGATTGGGAGCTCAGGAGCTTCAGAGACTGGTAATGATTTTTTTTCCCCCCTAAAAAATTGCATGAATACTTCACGCTTTTTATTAACATTTGGGGAGGGGGTTTTGGAGCATCATTGTGATGACCATTTTGCTTCTACCAATCTAGTTAGATTTTCAAGAGCGGTTTCGGATGTTTAAGTGAAAAGTTATAGAATTGAGTTGATGTTGGTGATGTTGATAATCAAGATTTTTCATACAAGGGAAGTGGATGTGTACGTGCTAGTCTTTCTTTGGAACTTAAAAATGTATATATGCATGTGCTTGTTTGTTTTCATTTTTTTTTTTCCAAATTTTCTATGGGAGGTGGTTGTTAGGTGCTAATAAGTTTATTGATGATAGAATTAGACCCGAATAATGTGTACATGAATCCTGACCACCTGTCCTTTGTATGGCATATTGATGGTATTAGGGGGTTTCTTTTGTTGGACAGATGGCAGAAGCCCCCTGCAGCATTGAGCACGTACCTGATGGTGAGTTGATCGAATGTCGGACAGAAAATAATGGTGAGACAACAGGGCTGGATGGTGAAAATGACATGCTTGAAGAAAGGAAAGAATTTGTACCACCTGCTGTCGGCATGGAGTTCGAGTCTTATGATGATGCTTACAATTATTACAACTGCTATGCTAAGGAAGTGGGGTTTCGTGTTAGAGTAAAGAATTCATGGTTCAAACGAAACAGTAGAGAGAAATACGGGGCAGTGCTTTGTTGCAGTAGCCAAGGTTTCAAAAGAATTAAAGATGTAAATCGATTGAGGAAGGAAACAAGAACTGGTTGTCCTGCAATGATAAGGATGAGATTGGTGGACTCGAAGAGGTGGAGGGTGCTAGAGGTTACACTTGAACACAACCACTTGTTGGGTGGTAAGATATACAAATCAATTACGAAGATGGGAACTGGAAACAAAAGGAAGTCACAGTCAAGTTCAGATGCAGAAGTTCGAACCATCAAGTTGTATCGAGCACTTGTAATAGATGCAGGGGGTGCTTGGAACTCAAGTGCAAGTGCAAGGGATGTCGGGAAGTCTTCTGAACTTCCCAATCAACTGAATCTTAAAAAGGGTGATGCACAAACTATTTATAACTACCTTTGTCGTATGCAATTGACTAATCCAAATTTCTTCTATTTGATGGATTTCAATGATGAAGGGCATTTGAGAAATGTCTTCTGGATTGATGCTAGGTCAAGGGCTGCATGTGGTTACTTCGCGGATGCCATATATATTGACAACGCATATCTGTCAGGCAAATATGAGATACCACTTGTGGCCTTTGTCGGAATAAACCATCATGGACAGTCGGTTTTATTGGGTTGTGGCCTACTTGCAGGAGAGACAAGAGAATCTTACATTTGGTTGTTCAAAACATGGCTTACATGTCTGTCGGGTTGCACTCCACAAACAATTGTTACAGACAGGTGTAAGGTTTTGCAGAGTGCAATTGCAGAGACATTTCCAAAATCTCACCATCGTTTTGGTTTGTCACACATCATGAGAAGAGTCCCAGAAAAATTGGGAGGATTGCGCAATTATGATGCAATTCAAAAGGCTTTCGTTAAAGCAGTTTATGAAACTCTGAAAGTGATTGAATTTGAAGCAGCATGGGGGTTTATGGTTCAGCGATTTGGAGTTATTGATCATGAGTGGCTTCGATCACTATATGAAGATCGAGTTTGGTGGGTTCCAGTTTATTTAAAAGACACATTTTTTGCTGGATTGTTTGCTGCCCAGCCAGGTGAGGCATTGAATCCATTTTTTGATAGATACGTGCACAAACAAACTCCTTTGAAAGAATTTCTTGATAAGTATGAATTAGCCCTACAAAAAAAGCACAAGGAAGAAACTCTTGCAGACATTGAGTCTAGAAGCTCTGGCCCTTTGTTGAAAACTAGATGTTCTTTTGAGTTGCAGCTGTCAAAAGTGTATACTAGGGAAATATTCAAGAAGTTCCAATTTGAGGTCGAAGAAATGTATTCTTGTTTTAGCACAACACAAATACATGTGGATGGGCCGCTTATAATATTTTTGGTGAAGGAGCGTGTTATGAGCGAAGGAAATAGTAGGGAAATTAGAGATTATGAAGTCCTGTACAATAGAACTGCTGGAGAGGTTCGATGCATATGCAGCTACTTCAACTTCTATGGGTACTTATGCCGTCATGTGTTGTGTGTGCTCAATTTTAATGGAGTGGAAGAGATCCCTTCCAAGTATATACTGTCACGGTGGAAAAAGGATTACAAGCGCTTATATATTCCAGATCATGGCTCGAGTAGAGTTGATGCTAAAGATCGCGTCCAATGGTTTAATCAGCTATATAGAAGTGCTTTGCAAGTTGCGGAGGAGGGGGTGATTTCTATAGACCATTACAGTGTTGCACTGCAAGCATTTGAAGAGTCACTGAATAGAGTTCATGAGGTAGAACAAAAGCAAGAATAGATTATAAAATAAAGGTGCAAGATTTACTGTAAATATAATTGTAATCTGATTTTTTTAAAAGCCGAAAATGGGCATTAACAAAGAAAATTGCTAGAATGAAAATGTCTGAAAAGTTTATGCAATGTATGATGAGCGTTATACCCTTTTTTCTTTTTATTTTTTTTATTTTTTTATCAGAGTTACAACAGAGAAGGGAGGGGGCTTTGAACTATAGTGACTCCAAGTCCTAGGGGCATACTTTATTCGGTTATATAAGTGTTCTTTTAATCCATGTATTACTCAATAGCAAACAAAAATGAATTATATAACATCACCTTATTATCTTCATGTTATTCCCAGTGGCCACTATCATCGCCTCCTAGCCCTCATCATCTGTTAATTGCAGCCACGGTCATTAATTAAAAGTCATTGTTGCCATCACTATTTTCTTTTTTAAATTACTCCCTATATTATAATTTTATTTCATTGCATCAGTTTGACCTTACAATTAAATACGACATTGAAATGATTATTACACTATTATGTTATATTTGATTGCCTTATAATACATAACTCCACAAATCATAAATAAAGACAATCAATATTGAAATTTAAGCAATTAATCATTATATATATGTATAGATTTTTAATTTTAAAATTACGTTAATTTTTTTTTATTATGTGTCAAGTAATTATTTTATTTAAATAATTCTTAAAACTATTATATCATTTTTAAAAATTTAACAGATTAAAAATCAATTCAAAATAAACACAATAATTTCAATACAATTTGAGTTCTTTTTGGAAAAATCAAATAAAAAATATACTATTTTAAATTAATTCAAAATACAATAATAAACTAATACAATATAGTTTCTATAAAAAAATTATTTTTTCAAGTAAAAAAATAAAAAATATATACTATTTTATAGTAAATTAATATATAAAATTCTAATATAATATAAATTATAATAAAATTGAAAAAAGTACAAATAAACCACTAATGTTTGGGTCGGGGTGCAAATAAGCCCTTAAACCAAAATTTTGACCAAATAACTATGAAAAACTTCTTAATACTGTTAGATGGGCCCTTAAATAGATGAGAATGCTAACAACGTTCTGCACTTTTAGAAATCCTGACAAAAACATTCAAGTGACACTTACCTTAACGGTAAAAAAATTAAAACTTTATATAACTATGTCTCATTCTCTATTTTAATTCTATTAAAACCCTAAAAATTACAGAAAGAAGGAATAGTGTTACAACGAAATTAAATGAAATTGAAGAGAATTTTAGTGAAGTCATTAATTATCTTTAAGAAGAGTTTTGTAATGGAATCATCATTATTTTCCATTGGAAGTTCTGTGGCGAGAAGCAATATTGAACTAAATTATGAGGGACCAATAAAGTACTGCAACTATTAAAGGATGAGTATGATGATGAAGGCTTCAAGGTTGACGTCTTGGACTAAGGTGAATCCAAGCCGTAGATTCTATGGTTGCCCAAATTAGAAAGTAAGTAAATTGTTTTGAGAAATTTCTTGTATATGGTGGATTTTGAAATTTTTTATTTGATTTAATTGGGTCAAATTCCAGGTTAAGAGCTATGGTTACTTTAAATGGTCTAGTGAGGATGTGAGTTGCAAGGTTAAATATTTGATGGATGAGCTAAAAGTAGGGAACAAAATGTTGATTGTTGAGAATAAAAGACTGAATGATATAAAATGTGGTTTGGTCTTTGATGGTGATCTAGAAAAGGAAATGGATAAGTTATGGGATGAACTGAAGCGACTGAAAAAGTTTAATGCAATAGAGTGTCAAAGGTTTAAGAAGAGAGTGCAATCAACATATATTATTACTTGTTTGTGATGGATTGTGTAGCTAATGGTATTTTTATTATAATAGATTAAAGTGATACTTTTTATTTAGTTCTTGTGTACTTGAAAAATTTTGGGATTAGTTATGATGTTGTTATGGGATTAATTATGTAATGAACATTTATTTTAGAGAAATAAAATCAATTATAAGCATAAAAAACATATAAATTTGAGAAGATAATTTGGTATATATGAATTGATTAATCCTTGAATTCTTATAAATAAAAAGTGTCAATTGAAAAGTTGCATTAGTGAAATAAAATAAGTTATATTTGGGTTAATATTTGTGCAATATCTATAAGCATAAAGAACTCATAAATTTAAGAAGATAATCTAGTATATATGAATTCATTAATCCCTACATTCTTATAAATATAAAGTGTTAATTAAAGAAGTTGCACTTAACATCCTGAAAGTACCTAAACAAAATGGAGGTTCCTAAGTTCAAAAGTAACACTAAGTTCCATTGGAACTTGAGTCAACACATGAATTCCAATTATTGAGGGACTTGCATGTCAATATTCAAAGTCGTACATAGACAAAAAGTTATATAAAAAAAAAGTTATAATAAAAAAAAGTTTGCTAACAAAATTAGGCTACTGGTGTAGAAGCATTCTGAACATCCTTTTCTTTATTCCTTTTGTTGATAATCATCTCATCTCTTTGCATTTCTAACTGGTGAGCAGTAACTAGAGGTCCTGATTTCCATTACAGACTCGTAGGCTCAAATGATAGATTAGTTGGCTTTCTGACTTCAGTTCCTTCTCCAGTGAAAACGACTATCCTTTTATGTGCACCAATTGGTTTTTTAGCCAACTTCTTCTTTATTGCTCTCTCACAAGGAATGGGGAATCTAGTATGAACATTTGGGGTTTCAAAGATAGATTTAGTGGATGTAGAAGTTATTAATATTAAGGTTTCAGATAGCATTCCAAGATACAATAAATGAAATCAAATTTTACTATCAGGTCAATAAATGAATAAATTTCACAAAATGAAGAATAAAACACAACATTCTCACATTTTATATTGGCATTCCACTATTTAAATCAATAAAAGTTTCATATCCAGTAGGTGTTAAAGTTGTTGTAGATCTTGAGTTTGTTTGTCTTAAAGGTCTTATTGGTAATTTTGGCCTTGAGTTGGTTGGCACAATATTTGAATGAGTGGTAGTAGATGCAGGTTGTGACTTATTAATTGATTGAGTGTCATTTGTTTCATAATTTGGTACTTGAAATGAAACTAAATCACTCCATTAACACAAAATATAAAGTTTATAATTCACTATTTAGTTCACTTCAAAAACTATAGAAATCAAACATGAGTTCCTTTCAATGGATAACTAACCTTGTTATGACCTTCTTGATAATAGATACCACAAGTCTGTTTTTTTTCCCTTTTTGGATAAATTAGTTGAACTAGGGTTTGACTTATTAAAGCCTTTAATCCTTTTATTTTTTAGTCTGCATGGCATTTTCATAACTGGTGGAGGTTCTATTGGCTCCTATGCTTCATAATTCATGAATCTTTTCTCAGGGACAGGTTACAATGAAATTTGATATGTATCCAAATATGTGAATTTGTGATCATATTTGGACATTATTGAAATAGGTTCAATCTTGTTGTGGACGAGAGCACACAATACATGTGGGCATGGAATTCCAGTAAGTTCCCATTCCCTACATGTGCATAATTGTTTGTCAATGGACATTGTGTGCTTGTCATCACCTTCTCTCAACCAATTTTTGCATAGCATAAGGACTCCAAATCATTGTACCATTAGTAACTATTGCCTTATTCTCTTTAATCTTATTCATTGTTTGTAGCCTAATATCTTTAAGCATACTAATTAGAGGCTTATGTCTGGCAGATAAAATCCAAGAATTAAATGACTTTGAAATATTTCTGACTTGCATCTTGAGCTAAAATAAGCCATGCACCAATATTCAGGTGGATACCTTATCAAATCCTCTACTGCCTTCTTGCTTAACTTACCCAATTTTTTCAAATTGTCTTTAAATTCTTCTTCAAATGCACTTAAGGGTTAAATCCAAAACTCTTTTTTCAGCTCATCCCCATGCCATTTTTTATATCACTTAGCTAATATATGTTTGGCACACCATTTGTGTTCAACTTGAAGGAGCACATGATGGACAACATCAATTAAACCCTGTCAAAGTGTAATTTCATCTCATACAATTACATAGCATCAAAGCACAATAAGTTTAAAATGAATAAAATATAGATTTAGAATGAATAAGTATGAAATCATACCTTTTCATATAAAAAAATTAAAATGAACTTTGAATCATCATCTAAGTTCAACTCCTGAGCAAGCCAGCACAAGAACCACTTCCGATTGTCCTTATTTTCTTTATCAATTAATGGCCATGCTATGGGGAAAACCTTCTCATCACCATCCTTACCAATAATTGTAAGAGAAGTTGTGTAATATCCTTACCAACAGTTGTGTAATATCCTTCAAAAAGCAGCCATCCAACCTAATATAAGGTTTGCATCCACTTAGCCACCCTCTTTTACAAGCATCAAAACACAAAAACATCATCTTAAATACCTTTTTTTCCCTTTTCTCAATGTATCTCTACATAGTTCTATCTCAACTTTTGTTCCTGAGTTACTCTTTTTTAGTGTAACAACATAACCTGCCAAATACCTCAACTCCATTTTAAAACTCCCATCTAATTCTTCCTTTATTTGCTTTTTAGCTCTTTTGTACTTAGCTTCACTCACATTAATTTTTAGCACTTTGCACACTCTATTTTCATATCTTTAACCTTAAACTCAAGATTTTTGTATATTGTATCTTTAAAATATTTGGCAAAGAAAGTTGCACTAGCACTTGGAACATTGTACTCCCTAAAGCACATATGTTCATTCACTAATTTCTTCGTAACTAACCTAGGATTCCTGTCATCCTTTGAGATGAAGATTTCAAATGCGCAACCTTCTTTATTCTTGCATCTAGCCCTTAATCTATATGGCTCATTTGGATTGATTTTAAACTTTTTTTTCACATTCTACACCATAATTAGCCAGGGCTTCTCTCACCTCATTTACATTTGCAAATGTCATTCTTAATTGGAAATACTTCAACCCATCTCCCTTTTCATACCTAATCCTTTCAGTAGGTGGATCACAGTCTTCTAAAACACTACCATCATCCTCACCTTTATCACTTCCATTCTCATTCTCTTCACCTATTTGTTCATCTTCTACTTTCTCACTCACATATCCTAATGGATCAGTATAGTGGTTCGATACAACTTAGGGGCTGCATCAATTATGTTTGTCCCTCATTTACACTAAAATAACTAGACTATGTAGGTATTTCAACCTGCTCTGTCTTATTTTATAATTCACCCTCAACCTCAACCCTTTAATCAATCTGATTCTCATTAACTCTCCACTCTAATGTTAAGATATCTTAAGCAAAAATAGGGACATCAATGTCATGTTCCTCATAAATGTCCACCTTAGTCACCCAATTATATCTAGTTATGTAACTAATAATTTTCCTAACACTATCATCATCATGCAGTAAAAATAACCCATCATTCAAGCCTTTTATCTAGTTTAAGTACAAATATAGACTTCAAATTAAGAACCCCTAATTTAGTCTTATATTTTTCACAATATGAGTATAAGATAAGAAATCAAGATCAAAATCCTCGACCACTCTAACTGTTTCATCAACATATGATTTCATCTTTTTCAATAACCCTTTGACCTCATAATGATAATGCAAATCAACCACAAAACCCATTCCGCATGAAAGATAAAAATAAATATTTCAATACATGTTGTTATCTAATATTTAATATTTTGTAACATATAACCTACTGTATTACATACTCAGTGTTTCAATGTCAAAGGCAAAAAAATCCTCATAGATATTCCTTACAATCTCAGACCACATTATTGATTTTGGTATAAAGAATACAAAAATCAATATAAAAAGTACAAAAAACCCACTTCACTTATAAGAAACCAAATAAAATCAACCACTTCTTTTACTAACCTGTGATGCTTTCTCTAATTTCAATACCACAATAACCTTCACTTTCAAATATAATAGAGATCGCACCACATGGCATGCATTGTAAATTCGACTTCACTTAAGGTTAGAATTAGCAAGAATGAACTACTTTTATGATAAAATTATATTTGTAATATTGGTTGAGTGAAGTAATTCTTTGTTTGGAGCCAAAATTCTCATCTCAAAAAAAGTATTTGTTGGGAAGTGCGTCCCACTTGAATGTTTTTGTCAGAATTTGTAACGGTACAAAATGTTGTTAGCATTCTCGTCTATTTAAGGGTCCATCTAACATAATTAAGAAATTTCTCACAGTTATTTAACTAAAATTTTTGTTTAAGGGCTTATTGGCACTCTAACCCAAATATTAACAGTTTATTTATATTTTTTCCTACAAATTTAACATCACAATACTTGTTATACACATATTCACAACTAATTAAATATATATAATGTGAACATAATCATAATGAACACAATGACAAAAAAAGAAAAAAAAATTATAATTTGGGTCCATAACAGTCATCAAATCATAAGTAAAGTTTATAATAAATTTTGAGAGTGATAAATTTGAATCACTTATTTGGTAAGTTCAAAGAATTTTTCTATGCGCTGTTTTGCTATGTGTCACTAGCTAAGCATTAACTGTTTATTCTATCCATTAATTGTTGATTTTGTTTAAAAAAAGAAAAAAATGCATGATAAGTCGGACCACGAGTAAACGACCAGTCAAAGTAGAGGGTCAGTATAGAATTAGCCTAAATTAGTGGGGTTTCACTACAAAATCAAGAAAATACTCGTCCAAAATTTACCTGCTCGCGAGGAAGCCCCCGGTACACACTCTGCCTCTATTGATTCACTGACTCAGCATTGCCTACTCACCAATATCACTAATTTTTCAGGTGATTCACTCAGTTTGGTAGAGAAGCTTAAATCTTTACCATAGTCTAACTTTTTTCCGTTCTACAACTGATTTTCTTATTCCTTTCAATTACGTCATTCTTAATTGTACGCTAGGAGTCTAGGTTATGAGCTTTGGAATCATGGGTTGTGGTTTAATTTCAGAAGGGTGTGTGCTGCAATTGGTTTGTTTTGCCATTCTTGAATGATATGGAGAATATCAAACTTTGTTCTCCTGCTCTGAACTGCTAAATTTTTCAGCTTTTTAAGTTTGTTTTAGGTTGTTGTTGCTGTTGTGGATTGTCAATTGCATTACTTGAGTAATAAATAGATGGGGTTGTTTTGATTTAAACTTGCCAATCTGGAATCGATGGAAAATTGTTTGCTGTTGTATGTGATATTTGCTAGTTTGTAGTGCTTCAGTAATCTGGGTGGTGAGCAGTTTTTTTTTTTTTCTGGGAAGTAGCCAAGCACTAATATTCCCCTTGTATTGGACCTTTCATTAGCCCTGGGGTACTTCGTTTTCTTCCAAATGGATTGTGTGTTCAACTGTGCATAGAGGAGATTGTTGGCTGTGATTAGAGGGGGGAAAAAGTGATGTATCTAATATAAAAGGTATGTCTCTCACTTCGGTGGTTGTTACTATTTCTATTTCAGGAATAGTTGTCGGGTGGTATCACAGATCAATTTTGTGCACTATATTATGGTTCATTATTCTTACTCATAGTAGCTCCAGTTTTAGCGATCTTATTTACTGTACCTTCATTCCATGTATTGCTAGATGGATGAAATGTCTCTTAACACTGAGCCAATAGGTGATGATGATGCTGATGAATTTGAGATTGAAGGAGATTGTGCAATGGGAGAATATGTTGGTCAAACTGCTGGTGTAATCCAGGGAGAGAATCCTCTGCCCCCTGCTGTTGGAATGGAGTTTGAGTCCTATGAGGATGTGTATTACTTTTACAATTGCTATGCCAAGGAGCAGGGATTTGGGGTTAGAGT
>CATIWR010117340.1:0-27783 GCA_949677035.1 Omphalea diandra | reverse complement strand
TGGAAGGATTTGAAATTGTGATATTTAAATTTGATAATACATGGGTCTCCCTTGTTTATTAAAGTCTTTAATTTAAGTTCACAAATGTGAATAAAAATCTTATTTGAATATGGATTTGAAATACCTATGCAAGGTTGCCATTTGAAGTCTACCTCAAATGAGTTCTGTACCTTATTCGCGAATCTAGCTTCATTTGTGAATCTAATTAACTATCAACTGGTCTAGCTTTCTTCCATGTAATATAAACAATCCCTAATTTGAAATTTCTTCCAAGTAATATAAACAATCCCTAATTTGAAAGCATTCTGTCCAAAAATAGCATCATTATTTAATTAAGCTGTTAATGTAAATTTTTTGGGAGAGTAATGACATTTTGATTTTAAGAAAAGAAAGAAAAGGGAAAACAATGTTAGAACCCTATTACTGAAGGGTCCCCAACCTTGCTTGCCCTGCACAATGATTATTTATAGATAATGTGTCTGTGGATGATGAATAATATTAATCTTTTCATGGTGTTTTTTTATGAGATATTCTTTAGTGGCCTTCTATGATTCATTTAATTGGTAGAAAATAGGTACATTCCTTCAGTTTGGTATAGGGTTAAAGGAATAGAGGTGAAATGGTGTGGGAGAAATTAAACAATAATTCTTAGAATCTTTAGAATGTGTTTCACCTTCATTTTATTGGGAGTACATGAATTGTACTTATATGTGACTGGTGGTAGTGGCTGAGGCTCATTGTAGTTGTGGTGGTGATGGCGGTAAAAGTTATTTAAATTTTTTTGCCTGTAAAATCCTTATTAACCTAATCTTCTGACGTTAGCATTTAAGCCTTATTGGGGGGTTAATAAATTTGGTAAAAGAGGATTAAAAGTGATTTTTCACATTTAAATGATTAAAGAGGGATTCCTCTCTTCCAAATGTGGTAAAGAGGTATCAAATGTGATAATTTTAAGGAATTATTTGAGATATTTATTCTATTGGTTTTTTATTCTACTTTTAAGGTGATCTGTCACATCAATTGCCTTGTAAGTTTTTTCAGATTAATTTTGACTTTTCACCACTGTGTGGAGGTGTAGACATACACATGATTTCATGAAATCACCTTTGATTTAAATTTTAACTTGTTTGCTTTTTAACAAGTCATGGGACTCAATTTGGTCATTGTCTGAAATTAATAGTAGGAATATTCGTCAAGCTCTATAGTTATATAAATATTTTTATTGCTACCCTCACCCTTCACACTGGTTCTAAGTGCTGATATTGGCTAACAGGTGTAACAGTGTCGGAATTTAATGTTTGCTTTCTTGCATGCAAGATAGTCTTTTTTTTTTTTTTTTTTGGGGATAAATCAGGATGGTAGATGGTGTGCTGCTAATGGTGCTGTGTAAATTGTGGATCTGGGAAACCAGTTCTTTTGTTTTGATTTAAGTACCAACCATATAGGGAGTATTGCATGCACAGATCACGTGGTAGGGTGATGTGGTACAATGAGACTTTTTTATAAAGTTGGATTTCTTATGGAGAGTTAAGAATAATTTAGAGAGAGGAAAATAAGAGATTGCATTTCCCATTTATTTAATCATTGCATCAATACTTCGATTGCATGATATCAATGTAATACCCCGGCTGTGACTTTTGTAGCCAGAACAATTAAATAAGATTTTTGAGCTGTGTGGAGCTCCAGATGAGGTTAATTGGCCAGGGGTTTCCAAGATTCCTTGGTATAACAATTTTAAACCAACAAGGCCCATGAAGAGACGTCTCAGGGAATTCTTCAGACAGTAAGTTAAAAAACTTATGCTCATTTATGCTACAAGTTCACTAGTTTAGAAGTTTGATACTTGCATGAGGTTTAATGACTTTGATTTTTGTGAGGATGAATGACTTCCGTGCATTAAGCCTTTTTTCCTCCTTTTCCCTCTCTTCTCTGTTTCCCCTTTTTTCTGTTATCTGCTTTTTACATCTTCCATTTTTTCCAGTTTTGATCGTCATGCTTTGGAGTTACTGGAGAGAATGCTGACTCTTGATCCTTCTCAGGTATCTCTTTAGCAAATGTAATATTTTCATTTTGTTCAACATGAGGACTTAGGATAAACTTACTCTGTTCTGTTACTGGTCTGGTGAATAGTACCTTGCATCTCTGATGATGAATCTATGACAATAAATTTCCTTGAGATTTGAAAGTTGTTTGCTTTATCATCAGGAAGTATACACTGATATCTGCTTGGTGCATTTTATGGCATTTGCTCTTTTAAAAGCTGATTGCTTCTGGTTAGAATCACCTTCTTCTACGAGCGTGCACATTTTTTTTGCACAATAACATAATTCAAATCTTATTAGCCTTATTTTTCCTCATTCTGAATTGGTTTTTTTACACTTGTCTGCATTTTTATGTGCACACTTATGATTTTCTCTCCTCATATTTTTTATGGTAAACATTGGCCTGATGAATTGGTTGCTCAAGTGTTCCAAGGATGAAAAGGTTTCATTTATTAAAAGTAAATGGGCAACTCGTGTGAATCAATCTTAAACGTTCATACGAGAATTGCTGTTAAAGATGTAACCTGCTAAGTGCCATAAATTCAAGTCCTGGTTAAATATTTATTTGCAATCTGAACTGTGACAAGTTCTAACAAATTCTCAGAAAAGAGAGATAGAAAGAGAGAGAGGGTTCAATTATTCTTATATATAATTTGCACTGCATCATTTAAAGTATGTTCATGTATATTGATTTAATTTTTATTGTTTTTTTGTTATAAAATAGAGGATATCTGCTAAGGATGCACTTGATGCTGAGTATTTCTGGACTGACCCACTGCCTTGTGACCCAAAGAGGTTTGCTTTACTCCTTTCTGAGCTGCCTTGTTTTTTAGACATAACACGCCATTTTTAACTTGTGTTATTTGTTTTTTTTCCCCCCCTCTCCCTTGGCTCTTAGTTTACCCAAGTATGAATCATCACACGAGTTTCAGACAAAGAAAAAGCGCCAGCAACAAAGGCAGCATGAAGAAAATGCCAAAAGGCAGAAACTGCAACACCCACAGCAGCATGGCCGCCTTCCGCCCATTCAGCAGTCTGGTCAGGCGCATCCACAAATGAGGTCAGGGCCTAATCAGCCCATGCATTCTCAGCCCCCGGTTGCTACAGGGCCTAGCCACCATTATGGCAAGCCTCGTGGGCCTGCTGGGGGCCCTGGGAGATACCCACCAAGCGGAACCAGTGGAGGATACAATCATCCAAATCGCGGAGGTCAAGGTGGAGGTTATGGGAGTGGGCCATATCCTCCACAGGGACGCGCACCACCCTATGGTTCAAGTGGCATGCCAGGTGCTCCCCGTGGCGGAGGAAGCAGTGGATATGCCGTTGGTGCTCCAAATTATCCTCAAGGTGCTCCATATGGTGGTGCTGGTGCTGGACGTGGCTCAAACGTGATGGGCGGAAACCGCAATCAGCAGTATGGATGGCAACAGTAGAATTGTGATTCGATGATTAACTGAAGTATACGATCGCCATTATATCGTCGGTAGTTGGACTTATGACTCCTTGCACTTTAAAAGTGGCCTTAACCAGACTCAAGTGAGCGCATTGTACCATTTGTGAGTTGTAGTGCCTTTCAATGGGTTGGGTAGATTGGCAAACCATGATACTTTTGTTTATGCAAATTCATCCTTTATCATGTGGGAGCTGTATGGTTTTTGTAAGTGGTTCTTCGAGGACGGCTCATGGTCTCTAGTTTATGCTGTTATGTTCCAACAAGGGGTGAAAATGAAGTTCGTCCGATAGAGTTAACTAGGACGTTTGGTTTCATTTTCCTTTTTCCTTTCTTTGTAAGAAGTGATATCTGAATCTTGGTATAGCTAAAAAAAAAAAAAAAAGGAGAGAGAGAAGATCAAAAACATGTGATCAATGTATAATTTATCTTTTCTGCTTTTACATGTCTATGGCAGTAGGTTAAATTGACAGTTAAAAATGATAATGGAAGGGAGCAAATTTTTTACTCCAACAGAAACTCTCAATCCAATAAGGGTTAAATAAGCTGATTTTCTTGAGTTTTGCTTTAATTTATTATTTAATCTTTTATTTAAAAAAATTATATGAAATACTCTTTTATTTGAACTCGGTTGTCCGTTTGTTGTAGTGGACTTTTGCATTAGTTTTTTGAGGGGGGGGCCTTTTACATAAAAAGTACTCTTATGGAGCAATTATCAAACTCAACAATTATCGAAAATACCCAAATTAATAACGTCTCCTTCTTTGAACCTTAATGCCTAGAAACCCTTTCATCTCCTTCGATTCACTCCAACTCCTACTCAACTTCAATCTAAGGGAGCAGAAACAACAGGCCTGGTGACAAGGCCGAAGGAGTGAGAACCAAAACTACATCCAATCCAAGACGCCGACCGAAACAAACAAACCAACATTCGTAGCCAAGATCATCCATGCCTATTTTGAAAGAGCTCGAGCATGGGGAAAAAGAATTGTTTTTCGACGCTGCGGATCTTGGAATCGAGCTGTGGATCTTGTTTTTCGTCACTGTTTCGGTGCTGTGGATCGTGGAATCGAGCAATTCTCCTTCTTTACTGTTTCGGTGCCATTCTTGTGGCCATGGATGTGTTTGTGGCTTTTCGAAATCGAATTTAGACATATTACGGTTTTTTCAATGAGAAAGTTATCGTTGTATTGGATGGGTTTTCTATTATCTCTTAACTTTACAATGGGTCTTACTGGGAAATGGAGGACCGAATCTGTTGAGGAGTGGCGTGTGAATTGTTGGCGATTATGGAATAATACAAAGAGATCTCTTCTCCTTTTTGAATCCCATTATTCTCTGTCTGATGACGAGAATGATGTTCAAATCGCTACCCAAAAGCAGAGTTCTCTTCTTTGAATCCCATCATTTTCTATACGTCAACGAGAATGACGTTCAAATCGCTATTTGATTGAATGCAGAGTTTGCGAATGATGTTGTGATTTTGGTTAAAAAAAAAAAAAAAAGAAGGCTTTTGAAAATCGCTATCCCATCATTCCCTGTTGATTTTAAGTAAAAATTTATGAGAATGATGTCGATTGTCTAACAGTATTAAATTATAGAAATTTTTTGATTTAAATTTTGAAAATAAATAGTTAAATAATATAATAAAGCAAAATTTCAATAAAATTAAATTATAGATTGTTTTAAAAAAAATTAAATTAAAAGAATATTTTAATATAAATGGCTAAATGATACATTATGGCAAAACTCAAGGAGTTAAACATATTTAACTCAAAAACATAATGGAGGATATCATACTAGACTTGTACGTCTACCGTTATAGGGTAAGCATAGCCACTGATGCAGCGGTGAAATTATATTATAGCTGAGAGGAGCAATTTTATTTATATTGCAACTGACCAATTTGGTTATATATAGTGTGACAAAGAACTCCACTTCCAGTAACCTAACCATTATTTTAATGTGAAGTCCAATCATCAAATGATATAATCTCGGGAAAATTAGCCAAGCTATTTCCATTATTAAGACTTCTTACTTTAATTTGTGCTTGTCAAAAAGTGTTAGCGTTTAATGCGCCCTCAGAGAAAAGTTGAACTAAAATTCTTTCAAGCTTGAGTTTCATATTTTAATTAACTATTCTCAAATTCACATATTGCACAAATTATAATGTAAATTTTTTTTATAAAATAATTAAAACAATAGTTATTTTTATTTTTATTTTAAATTTAAAAATATCTAAATAAAATAATTTTAAATTAATATTACTTAAATTATTTTATATTTTTATCATTTAATTTAGATAAATAATTAAAATTTTATTTCTTTTAAATTTTATATATTTTATTTCTTTTATATATTTTCTTTTTAATTAGTTGTTTTAAAATTTTTCAATTAACTAACATAATACAACAATAATAGTAGAAAGTTATTAGTCACTTATTTATTTATATTAATTTAATAAATAATAAACGTTTATCATAAATAATTTTTATGACGAGATTAATAAATGATAAAAACTCATCATACCAATTAATAAAACTATTTACTTCAATTGATACGTATGTTTAATAAGTTATCATTTCAAATATTATACTCTCATTAAATTCATATAAAATTCATTTATAATTATAATTTTTAAAATTTAAATAAATCATTTGTTTCCTGTAAATTTAAAAAAATAAATCAATCAATTAAATTATACTTAAATATTTAAAATAAAATAAAATTATTTCACTTTATTAAAAATTATTTCGCAACTAATGAGTATTACATTAAAAGACAATTAACTTACATTTACTATAAAATTCAAGTATCGATATTTATATAAAATAGTAATATGTTTTTAAGAATGCAGTTACATTTATAAGAATTAATGCACTAAAAGATTATTTAAATAAAAAAAATGTTAATGAATCAAAGATTAATTTATGTAACATTACAAATCAATAAATGAATAAATTAACTCTTTATCTCGTGGCTTAAACAAAGTCAAACTTAAAAAATTTTACCACATCAACATGTTGGTTTCTTTTTGTTTTGGCTATATATATATTAGATGCTTCTAGCTATAGTGAGTTAATATTTTAGTTTATTACCTTCATTTACTCTCTTTTCTTGAATTTAATTATGAATTTCTTTTAATCTCATTAAAGCAGATGATTGATTCTTGTAATCTCATTAAATCTATTTATACTTTAATTTCATTATTCTTCATCAATTAAATTCAAAAATGTGAAAAGAAACAAAAACTCAAATTAGTGAAAAGAAAAATATTACTAATATCAAGACAAAGTTAGAAACCTATGGATTTAAAGGAGAACACATTAAATCTATAAAATTTTAAGATAATAGATCTATAAATTTTGAACATTTGTGTACATTTTATGATACAGATACTTACATCGAATGAACTGGTTAGCCGTTTGGCTACTAAACGTTAATATCAAGTTACAAATTCGTGGAATAAATTAAAAATTCACTGGAATAGAGAAGAAGCACACTCACATAAGCCTCGCAGTATGTATACTCATTGGTTTGACACTATTAAATTTAAAACCTTGAGGCAGTATGTTTACGAGTCTTAAGCACTTGTATGAATCCCATTTGCTTTTGACTTATGGTAATTTTTAAATTTATATGAAAAATCAACTTGATCTAATGTTGATTTGATCTATCTTGCAAGTCAATTTAAATTGACTAATCTTGATATAATTATAGATCAATCTGATTAATTCGATTTAAATTATTAATAAAAATAAATAATATTTTCTTTATTTTCAAAATTCAAATTATACACTATTTGATTTAATCTAAAATGTAAAAAATGACTTAAATTTCTTTATACACCTTGATATAATGATATAATTTAACTCAACTCATAATCCGAAATAGTCTAATTTTTTTAAAAAAAAGAAATAGTGCTCTGTGCAAATATACTATAACATCTGCATACAATTGTGTGAACTTACATGCTATAGGCTGCTTTTATTGAAAGAAAGTGAGCAAATTTAGTCAATTTATCCACAAGCACTCAAATGGAGTCATGTTATGGGATGTCACAAGCAAGCCTATTACAAAATTAGGAAAAGCACAAAATTTTATTTCGCGATTTTCGTTTTTAGCAAATATGGTATCATGGTTTGTTTATTGACAAAATTTTACTTTGTGATATAATGTCGTTTACAAAGTGATATTAGATCTGTAACTTCGTTACATCCATCTGACTTGATTTTAATTTTTGTGCATTATTTCAACTAATTATATATTGGTACATAATTTCTCCATTCTAAATACAAATTTGTTCTTTTTTATCTGTTTATAAAACAGATTGTAAGCCATGATTATCGTAATTTTTCTTCTTTCTCTTTTATCATATACAAACTACTATTTCCTTTCAGAAGTTTTAGAGAGAATTCATAAGAAATTGTTGCCTTAAAATTCTAGGCTTTGTTATATCCTGAAGGTATTTTGCCATAAACCAACAACAAGCATAGTGGGGCAATTAATACCTAAAAGATAGTGTTGATTCATGCCTCAAAGCCTATATTTTATATCCACTGCCATAACAAGTTTTAGGTATTAATTGCAATGGAGTCCAAGTTTTTGTGAACCAAGAGTTTGTGAAATTGGATCATTTTGATGGTACCAATTTCATTCATTGGAAAGACAACATGATGTTTTTGTTAACTGCTTTCAAGATATCCTACACATATGATCTAAGTCTGCCTGAAATTTTGCACTAACAACTGAAGATACTGATCTAATGAAGACAAAACGTAATAAACATGAGGAAAATGAACTATTATGTAGAGGCCATATCCTAAACAATTTGTCAGACCGCTTATATGTTCTATTCATTTCCATCAAGTCAGCAAAAGAAATTTTAAACTCATTAGAGTACAAATACAACACAAAAAAAAAATGTGGACAAATTTCTTATCACAATGTATTTTAAATTTTTTATGGTTGATAATGTTTCCATCATGTTCTTGTCTTTAAACTTAAAGATATGAAAGTGGAAGTTCTTGAATCATTACAAGTAGGGGGGAATAATTGTAAAACTTCCTCCTAGTTGGAATGATTATAGGACAAAATTATTGCATACCATAAAAGATTTCTCTCTTTAGCATATTCAAAAGCATTTGCAAATTGAAGAGGAAACTAGTATTCATGTCAAGAACTTAGCAATTGAGTTTGCTATAAAGGTTAATTTTGTTCAAGGAAAACAAAATGTTCAAAATAAGGCCGGTGGAAACAAGAGAAAATTTTCTAAGGTTAATGCAAAGAATCCAAACAATTTAGGCTAACTAAGCAATTCTAAGAAGGGAAAAACCTGTTACAATTGTGGTAAGAAAGAGCACTATAAACGTGAGTGCAGGCTTTTAAAGAAACATGAGAAGGGAAATAATAATGCCTAAAATTGTAATAATGCAAATATGGTAACTCAAGAAATTGAATTAGTTGCCATGGTTTCTGATTTGCATATTAGAATGATTATTGAACTTTATATGGCTGCAAGTACCATGTTTAATGACTGCTGGTATGATTTTGGTGCACTAATTCATGTTTGCAACAAAAAAATCATTTAAAATCTTATGAGATTGTTGATGATGGCCAAGAAGTTCTTATGGAAAACTTTAATGTTACAAAAGTAATTGGCAAAGGATGCGTGGAACTAAATTTCACTTTAGGAAAGAAATTATTATTGCTCAATGTCTTACATATACCAGATATGAGAAAGAATCTTGTATCTGCAAATTTGCTTTGTAAAAAGGGTTTTAAGGCTAGTTTAGAGTTTGATAAGATAATTATGTCCAAAAATGGACTATTTGTGGGGCAAGGTTACTCAGGTGATGGAATGTTTAAACTAAGTATTATTAATAATAATAGTAATGTTTCTGTTTACATTGTTGATTTATCTTTATCTTTATGGCATGATTGACTAGCACATGTTTATTTTAGATCATTCAAATTTATGGCTAAAAATGGATTAATTTCTTATAAAAATGAAGATAAAAGAACATGTGAAATCTATATTCAACCAAAGATGACTAAAAACCATTTTCCTAAAGTTGAAAGAAAATTTGAATTATTAGATCTTGTACATTTTGATATATGTGAATTGAATGGCATCTTGACTAGAGGAGGAAATAAATATTTCATAACTCTTATTGATGATTATTCCAAATACACATACATCTACTTAATGAAACATAAAGATCAAGCCCTTCAAATGTTCAGAAGTTGAAAATCAAAAGGGAAAGAAAATTAAAATTCTAAGGAGTGATTGAGGTAATGAGTATTTCCCTATAGAATTTTCTTACTTTTATGAAGAAAATGGAATCTTACATCAAACTAGTGCCCCATACACATCTCAACAAAATGAATTAGCATAAAGAAAAAACAGAACACTTATTGATATGCTTAATTCTATGATAGTGAATGCTAAGTTATAAACAAATTTATGGGGGAAGCTTTACTCAATACTTGTCATATACATAATAGAATTCCTTTTAGGAAACTCAAAATTTCTCCATATGAGTTATGGAAGAAAAGAAAACCAAACTGAAGTTATCTTAGAGTTTGGGGCTGCCTTGCATTTTAAAAGGTTTCATATCCTACAAGGATGAAATTGGGACCTAGAGTCTCAAAGGGTAAATTTGTTGGTTATGCTGAAAATTCAAAAGCATATAGAATTTTATATTCAAGTTCAAATGTAATTGTGGAATCAAGAGATGTTGAGTTTATTGAAAATAAATTCCTTAGTGATTCAAATACATTGAGTAAACCACGTATTTCTAAAATTGAGAAAGAACTGACAAATAATGTAACAATTGATCTTAGTTCTAGCAACAAAAGAAAACAAGTAGATCCTCCTAATGAAGTTAGGAGAAGTGAACATGCTAGAAAAGAAAAGAATTTACATCTAGATTTTATATCTTCACAATCTATTATTAAAAATATTAATTGAAGGTAATATGACTGATGTACTTAATAAGATACCAATCTTGTTAATGATTGAAGATGATTCTAATTCTTACAAAAAGACAATGTTGTCTTATGATGTTGTATTTTAGAAAGAGGCAATCAATGATGAAATGGATTCATTATTATGTAACAATACTTGGACCATTGTTGATTTGCCTTTAGGATCCAAGGCTATAGGATGTAAATGGGTGTTTAGAAGAAAATATAACATTGATTGATCAATTCAAACTTTTAATGCTAGATAGTAGCCAAGGGATTTAAACAGAAAAAAGGAAAAAATTATTTTGACACATATGCTTCTGTAGCTCGTATAACATCTATAAGAGTACTTTTAGCTTTATCATCAATATATAATTTATATGTACATCAAATGGATGTTAAGACAACTTTTTTAAATGGTGATTTAGATGAGGAAATATATATGGACTAACCTGAAGGTTTTATTCTATCAGGAAATAAGCATAAAGTTTGCAAATTGATTAAGTCACTATATGGGTTGAAACTAGTACCTAAACAATGGTATGGAAAGTTTGACTTTGTAATTTTAGACTAAATGGTTTTACACATAATAGTAATGATAAGTGTATATATTCTAAATCTATAAATGATTTTGTGTGTGTGGATGATATGCTTATTATTAGTACTAATATACATGGTATTAATGATACTAAGAAATATCTAACCTCAAATTTCAAAATGATGTAGATACTATGTTGGGTATCAAAGTTAGAAAACATAGTGGGGATTTGGTTTTTGTCAATCTCATTATATTGACAAAGTTCTAAATAAATTTAAACATTTTAATATAAAAGAAGCAAATACTCCTTATGATGTTTCTTTCAAATTGACTAAAAAATACTAGTAGATCAATTGCTCAAGTCGAGTATGCTAGTGCAATTGGAAGTTTGATGTATTCCATGCATTGCACTAGAACAAATATTGCTTACACAGTGTATAAGCTATCTAGGTATACAAGTAATCCTAGCATGGAACACTGGAAAAACAATTGCAAGAGTACTTGGTTACTTGAAAAAGACTATGGATTTTTTATCATTTTATAATAAATTCCCAGTTGTACTTAAAAGTTATACAAATGTCAGTCGGATAACTAGTGCTATTGACAATAAGCTAGCCTTTAGATGGGTATTCATTATAGGAAGTAGTGTAGTTTCTTAGGCATCGAAGAAACAAACATGTATAACTCATTCTACAATGGAACATGAATTCATAGTTTTAGCGATTGCAGGTAAGGTGGAAGAATGGTTGAGAAATATGTTATTGGATATTAAGTTATGGCCACAACCAATGCCAACCATTTCCTTACAGTGTGATAGTCAAACAATTAATTTCTTATATATTCATGTCTCAAGCTGATGTGTCTAGATTTACACTGTGATAGTCAAACAATTATGTCTAAGGCATTTAGTAAAATTTACATCGGTAAATCTAGACATATCAACTTGAGGCATGGATATATAAGACAATTAACTTCTGATGGAATAATTTCCATTGTATTTTTCAAGTATTGCAATAATCTAGCAAATCCTTTTACTAAAGGTCTTTCAAGAGATCTAGTTAGAAGTCCTTCTGTTGGTTTGGGTTTAAAACCATTTAATTAAACTTACTAACAGTAGGAACCCAACTTTACTAGTATTCCTACTAGTAAAAGTTTATAGGGTAATAACAAATAATTGGTAAGTATTATGCACATTAGATGGGAGGTTGAGAGTTGAAAATAACCAATTTTAATGAAATTTAATTTCACCTATATGAACATAGGAAATGGTGTTGCTTCAACAAAAGTTTGAAAAACTTTATAAATGTTCATGAATTTAGGAGGTGGCACAAGACCATATTAGTGCTAAAATTAATGGTGGACTTCTGTTTTGGATTATTGGAAGTCATGTGTATAGTATTTTCAATTATATTGAATTAAATCTTGATTTAAGCTATAAGCAATCATGATTTTTATAAAATTTTGAGGTTCTAACACTAAGGAGAGGTTTAAATTGAAAGATACTTTCTCTTTGTGCATGAAACCACGTTTAACCTAATTTTACAAGCTAAGTGGAAGATTGTTAATTGTAGCTTGTATATTAAGTGGTTATTAAAGAGTTTGTTTATCCCACCTTGGAAATGGAGAGATGTTTAGTGTGCCTTATATTATAGAGTACACCAAAACATTTGATTTAAATGATGGAGGGACAATGGAGGGAAACTAAATTAGCTATAAATTTGGATATAAAATTCAATTATATATACTATTATATAATTGGTCTAATGATGGCTTATGCGCGTGAATATTAATTAGCTTATGCTTGGTTTCACAATTATTTTTTGTTTATTTAATTTTTTTCTTTTTTTTGAATTTCAAATTCTTAAAAATTATTAATTTTAATAACTGCTTAAGAAATTATTGTTATTGTTTCAAATTCAAAAATAAAACCTTTATGAAAAGGTGTGTGATGAATGCTTTATCTATTTATAAAACAGATGGTAAGTCATGATTATCGCAATTTTTCTTCTTTCTCTCTTATCATATGCAAACTACTCTTTTCTTCTGGAGAGAATTTTTAAGAAATTATTGTCTTAGAATTCAAGACTTTGTTGTATCCTGAAGGTATTTTTCCATAATCCAACAGTAAACAAAATGGGGGCAATTGATACCTAAAAGCCTATATTTTATATCCACAGCCATAACATAAACAAATTATGAGATCATATTTGCAGAAGAGAAAAATCGCATGGTATAATTTTGTATTTTCCCCTACAAAATTCATAACAATATCTACCTACTTTCACTTAGAGATTTTAAGACAATCAAGTATCCCAATAAGTTTTTGGTGCACAATCTTCACTTTCTAACAAGTTTTTCACAACAACACAAACTGAGGAATATCCTTTTTCATATCTTTTCATTAATACACTTTTCTCAAGTCATGATACACTTTGTTTGCTTCTAGATGCACATTACAGGCTGCGTTGTGAGTTTTGCTTATGGTCTCTTCTTTAAGTCCCTCAACATTAATAATACATAACCTTGTACTATTTAGAGTGATCATATCCAATTATTTAAAAATATTTAGAACCAAAATTAGTTTTAATAAATTTTGGTCTGCTTTCAATCTAGTACTTATAAACTTTGATTTGATTTTGATTATGATATTTTAAATTTCGGTCCAATTCAATTTGGATTTCGTTTCAATTTGATTTGATACAATTCAATTGTTAACAAACATATAGATAAAATAAATAAAAACTTTCCCATTTAAAATCAAATTTTTTAATTAACATATATGATATATTAAGAATATTTATGACTTAGATATAATATGTAGTATATATAAATCCATAAAACTTATATGTAATGCATTTAAGTATAAATAACTAATATAATTTACATATAAAATATTTAAATGTGTGTGTATTTTGAATATATAGATCAAGATCCTCAATCTGGATAATGTATAAGTTGCAAAAAAATTATCAATTAAGAACAAAAAAAGAAAGAGAAAGAAAGTAGAAAAACAAAAGTTGTATAAATTGACTTGTATTTGATGCATTGCATAAAAAGAAAATATAACAACAATTTAGTTATATGTATTTGTAGATATAAAAATTTTAGATTAATAAAAAAATATATTTTGAGTCTATCTAAATTTAATTAGATTTAATTAAATTTTTTTGAATCTAAATTAAATTATTATTGGTCAACTAAATTATTTGATCTATTTTAGTTTAATTGAATTTAAATTAAATTAATATAAATAAAATAGAGTATTATAAAATAAAATATTATGAAAATAAATAAGAATGTCAATAAAATATTGGTGCTTAAAATAAATTAAAGTATAAATAATTTACCTATGGATTTAAACCGTAGATAAATTCAATTACAATTACTACGGATTTGAATCCATAGGTAAAATTTATATGTAAATTTCTAAGTATTATTTAAAATAATATTTGATTTTTATTATAAAATAATTTTATAATATTATGTCTTAAATATGAGAAATAAAGTTTTTACACACAAAAAAAAAAAAAGGTAAATAATGTCATTGAAAGGGCTCGATGGCGCTGAAGGAGTTGATCAATAATTTCAAGATTTTCGAAATGGATCACGAGCACGTCTTTCCCTCTCCCATAGCAATACAAAATCGTCCCCCGAATCTCAAAGAGCGATATGACAGCTAAAGATGAGTATGGTTCAATCCAATTCAAAAATTTATAAATCTTTAGAACTGAACTGAAATTTTAAGGATTTTAAAAATAGAAAACCAATATCATTTCAAAATATATAAGTCATCCCCAAGCCTCATTTACTTTTGTATTTCACTATTTTTGCTTCACCAACTATCTTGATGTGAATTTTATTTTCATCTTCAATAATGTTCCAAAGTTCTATGCCTTCACTATCTAGGAAGATTTCTACAAGGTTATTCTAATAGAAAAAACTAATGTCATTAAAGAATTGAGATTTGAAAATAAATAAAATCTCTTAGTCTGTCATTAATCTTTTACTCCTCCATAGTCAATTTGTTTGCAAAAAGATTAATACCATTTGTTGTCCTTTAGCAGTCAAAAAGAGCAAATTTGATAAATTTTTTGTAAAAATAATAAAAGTTCAAACACACAAAGAATAGATAGAGAATTCATAGAGGCTTGATATTACTCACCTACGACTTCTTTTCACATACCATCCATTTGAAGATTTTACAATTATAAATAGCTTATAGTGTTAATAAAATTATACAAACTTAGTTCTAGCTAATTAAGCTAACTAATGTATTTTTATGGTACAAGTCAAATCACTCTCAACTTGTTTATCAAATATAAGTTAAACTTTTTAAGACAATTAACGAACACTATCTTAAACTTAACCAATATAAAATAAATCAACTAATTATTAAATTAATCTCACAAGAATATAAACTAATGTTCAATGAGAACACTTTATAATACAACTCAAGCCTTAAACTCTTATAAGATTAATCCAAATCTTGGTCATTAGCGTGAAAATCACTTTGTCTAAGCACTTGAGAGTAATTAGGTAGCAATCGATAACCTTTCTAATGTAGATAAAATTATTTTTTTATAGCATTATTGAAAAACTTGTTAGAAAACTAGCTGTTACTGTTTAAAAGCGTGACAGTTTTTCCATGAGTGTGATGCTCTAGCAGTCATCTAATGTTTATTTGAAACAGGGCACAATCACCTATCATGATTCTATAAACTAGCTAAGCCATAAGGTATGGTCTACCACATACTCGATTGTTAATTCTATGGGTATTTTTCACTATGACATGGTGATTTTGCAACGGAATATGCTCTATTCCACAACCATGGTCACTTGCTGTGAGACCTGATAACTTTGCAATATTTTTAGCTTAAGTTTTTAAGCTTTTTCAGTCTATTCTAAGATTTTAAATTTAACTTTGATTTTCTTTTTAAAGTTGACAAAATTTTTTGAAAAGGTATAATTTGCTTTTTTTTTTTTCAGGTTTTGGAAATTTCAACTTAATTTTCAAAATGATTGAAGTGTCCAACTTTTGAAAAACATAAAATGAGTGATCTACAATCACACGAAATATTTATACATATTAAAACATTTTCAATAGACTCTTTATTTAAACAAAATTTTTTATTTTAAAAAATCAATTCAAAAAATAATTTATAATATATTTTCTACATGTAGAGAGATAAACTTCACTTTTTACTCTATTGTCAGTAAAATATTTCAATTTTCTATACAAGATATTAATTAATATCTATTGTTTTTGTTTTGTTTATTAAAAATTTTGTTTTCTTTTATCCCACAACAATCATTTAATTTTATTGAGCATTACTGTTTATTGGATGAAACAAAATAAAGATTAAAAATATCAAGAATTTATCGAAGTTGTACAAATTTTTTCATTTTTTATATTTAAATTTTTTTAAAATACTATTTATTGTGCAAAAGATACATTTTTTTAAAAAAACATTATTGAAAATGCTCTAATTACATCTCAATTATTTACATCATCAAAGTAAAAGGTAAAAACTATAGGCCAAAAAACATTACTCTTTTGTACCGTCATTCAAAGATTATTGGCATAATCTTTCTGTAGCTTTTAGTGCAATCATAGTTGATTTTTCAATTTTCAATTTTATCTTTTTTAACTCACATAGCTCAGCTTAGAGATTTTAACTTATTATCAGTTGATTATTCATTAATCAATTATTTCAGTATTAGATGTTCGAAAAATGAATAAAAAAATGATATCTTAATTCAATGATTAAGAATGCAAAACCAAGAGATATATAATTTATTTTTTGTAATTAGTTATTTATCGAATTTTGTTCAGTTATTTAATTTATTTGATTATTTTATCTAAAAATTTATCCAATTATAAATCATGATTGATTATTAGTAAATTTTAAACATTATTTTAGATAAAAAATATTATGCAATATTATTATCACATAGCACATGAATCTAAATAAAATCAATTAGTGATTTAGACCAATGATTCAAATACCAAATAATATTAAACCTTATTAAGAGAATAAATCAAAAAAATAGAATTCAAATATTCAGAATATAAAAATTTAACTAAAAATTATGTATAATAAAATATAGGAAGTTGGATGTCAATAAATAAATAAATATACAATCACTGTGAAAAAAAAATCGTGCTGTGAAGAAAGTCGGTTGACATCTCCCTCGTCCTGTCCTACGTTAAAAAAAAAAGTGTCCGTCAGTCAGCTTCCTCTCACCTGCGAATTACACACGACACAACACCACACAGAGGGGGGGAGAGACAGACTCACAGCACAGTAATTTCTGTATTCTTTCCAAAACCATCATAGTCCATATACTACTCCTCTCTCCCTCTCCTCATCAAGCTATTTTCTTTTCTTCAATTTCAGGTAATTTCACCTTCTCTTCAAGTTTCCTTTTTTTCTTTTTTTTTTGTTTGATTTTGCAAATTAGGTTTTCTATTTCTGAAATTTCCAACTTTCTGGTTTCGGTGTTCTGTTTTTCTGATGATTGGTTAGGTCTTATAGCTTAAAGGTTGAAGCTTTTCTTGTTTAATTGTGATTTTATAAACCCTGGAATATGATATCAATGGGGAATTCGATTATGGAGCTGTTATCCGTACATACATGTGTATTTTGTGGACCATTTGAATACTGACTGTGCGATTAAGGTTCAATCAGTGTTATCTTCTGCCTATTTTGGTAGTGAATTTTGCTTATTTGAAGCTAGTTTGAGGTAAAGTTGTTGGTTTTAGATTGTTGATTATGATAAATGTTGTTTCTTTTTGGTTGCTCAATTCTTTTAGGTTTAATTCTTGTTCACGTTTGCTGTCAGTTTCAGATTTCCATTTTATGTTCTTGTGCGTGGAATCAGGGCTTTCAAATGACAATCACTGGCCCAAATACCAAAACTTTATTGTTTGGTTTTGATATTTATGTTAAGTAGCTAGGAATTACGTAAGTGTTTTTCATTATAAAACTATTTCTTGTAAATCTATAACTTGTGGATTCTGCAAAATTAGAATTTCAACTCCATGGTGTTGTGTGGAATGAAGTGCAATGTTTGTGTCTATGACTTGAAGTGGGTGGCTCCTTACTAGAGCTTTTTCTTTTGAGTGTGTGTCTGTGTGCTTTTGAGGAGGATACATGAAGATTGCGAAGTTATTGTTAAATTGTTAAATATGTATGAGCCTTGGGCGGAGTTTAATATAACATGTGTTATCGATGCATGGTAGGAGTTAGCATGTCTGACATAGACTTCTGTTTCCTACTGTCACTTAATTTTTATTAATAAAACAATGGAGAAATTTTGTAGCCATCTGTTTTTATTGACAAGTAAGAATGTAAATAATTTTTGAGAAGTTTTCATTGATGTCCACATGGTGTAAATTGTGAACTTTAGTTTGCATGTCTTTTATTCTTTTGGTATGGTGGAATTAGGGATGGCAGATAATTTCGGATATCTGGTCCTACTGGAACATATTAATATGGATTTGGATAGTACTGAATTGGTTTTAGAGTAGATTTGGATTTACAATATAATATCCGTGACGGTTTTGGATAGGATTTGGATTTAAGCTCCCAGATATCCATTATTTGAAACTGAGTATATAATAGGGTTTAAATTTGAATAATAATTATCCATTATTGCATATCCACTTAACAGAGTAGATAGAATATACTATTTATTTTTGTGTTTAAAGAGGATCAAATACTAATCTTGTAGAAAATAAATAAATGATATGGCTCATCACTAGGTCATACAAGTAAATTTAATATTTGTTAAAAAATTTAATAAAATACAAAAAAAAGGGATTTGGATAATATACGGATATCTGAAATTGGGTTTGTAATGGTTATGGATAATGAGGAATTGATTTTAGATGGATTTAGAATGGCTATGGATAATATGGTGATTAAATGGTTTTGGTGATGGATATAGCAAATTTTGCTGATTTCCAAGCTGCTGCTATCTCTAGGTAGAATCCTAAGTGTAATGGCTTTCAATCACAAGTGCAATGCCACAACATTGGGTGTTGCAGCTAAATTGTGAGGCTTGCTGCCATCATTATTGTGAAGTTCTTAAAAAATGAACCAAATGATTCCAATTTGTAGTTTAATGAGAATTCAACCAATGTACATTACATGTTAGTACTTCCAATACCTAAGATAACTAATTATTGAAAAGAAACGCACGAGACACATTTGGTAGCCATCGCCACAAATTGACATTTTTACCTTTACCATATGAACTTGACAAATGTTGAGAATCTTATCAAAATTAAACCTTGGAGATGTATTTCACATCAGGGCTGGAAAGTATCAAAATTAGACCTTGGAGATGTATTTCACATCAGGGATGGAAAGTGAGAGTGCAAGGTTTGGAGATACTTAAGGAAGCTATTTCTTCTGAGAAAAACCTCTCAAGAGGCCCTTTCATGTGCCAGTCCATATGAGCCGTAATACTTGTGAAAGGCTATCTTTGAGCATATTGGCTCTATTGGATTTTGCAGACTGATATGCTATTGAAGTGACATATGCCAATATATATCAAGCTCAAAAAAAAAAAATTGTGTATCATGAGTTGGCGAATAACTGAATTCATGCTGGATATCACCATACACCATACAAAACCTGTGCACTTATTTTTAGCATTTTTTGACATCTTTATCCCTGCCAAAACTTTTCTATTTGTGTCAAATGTTCTCCTTACTGGTGTTCCTTTGTGCATATACATTTGAATACTAATATATTATGACTGACATGAAGGAGATTGTCTCACCTTGTCTTTTTGGTTTTATGCACTTATAATTTCACATCTCCCAACATTCTTCTGCATATTTGTCTTCCTTTATCTTTATTTTTCTACCTTAGCATTACACATGTTAATCAAATTTGTTGTTTAATATTCGAGTTCCCTTCACTCTAGCAAAAAGAAAAAGGAGGAGCTAATTTCCTTTTAAATTTTTTCTATGTAGGCATTTGTTGGTTTAAGGAGAATGGGAAATGATGTTGCTCAGAAGATTCCTAGGACAGATGAAGCTGAAGGTTCAGAGACTACAATTGAAATAAAAATAAAAACTTTGGACTCTCAAATCTATACTTTACGAGTGGACAAACAGGTGATTGCTTTGGGTCTCTCTACATTGGCCTTCTAGTAATGTTTTTCTTTATTTCAAGAACTGATAGTTTTTGGAGAGTAATAGTTAGAATATGAAACTTAGATAGAAAGTTAAACAGAGGAGGAATTTGAGTTTTCTCGCAACCATAAGCGTGCCAAGTCAGCTATTTTATTTTCTAAGAATGATTGGAGAATTTTTAGCCTATATACGCCATTTTTTTTTTTTCCTTATTGATATGAAAAGAAATTCTATTTGTAAATAGACTGAGTTTACAACTTGGAAGCCAAAAAGAGCCCAAGAAAGCAACCTTGTGTCATAATGATGACAAGACAAAACATGGTACTTTGCAGTGTTTTGAAAATCATATGGGACTTGTTGGTCGGACTGGCTAAACTGAGAGCCGGTCCACTAACCGGTTCAGTTAGTTCCGTATTGGTTTTCATTTTTTTTATTTTTGCTTCTTGTAAATATATTTCTATTTTTTAATATTTTTTCTACTTTTTGAAGCTATTTTAATATTTTTGAATTTTATTTATTACTGAACCAGTGGAAACGAGCCGGTCGAGTTGGGAACTGGCCAGTTGGCTGGTTCACTGACCGGTCTGGTTTTAAAACCACTGGTATTTTGAAAATGCTTTTAAATACTGTTCATCAGGCATAAGGTAGTGCTCTGCAATCTCAACCATCCTGCCTTCCATCAGGCACAGCAAAATCACATAAGACTAAATGCAAATATTTAGATGGAAAATACTGAAGGACTTATCTTTTAAGTTATAAGCAACTCAGCACATGTGTAGGGACTTATCTTACACATGAGACATCATATATGATCTTACCAGTTTGGTGATAATCCTTGATAGTTATTTTGCTTGTGAGAGTGGGTTCTGGAGACCTTATTTGTGTTGTATAGGCTTCGTATTTCATCAATCTTTCCTTTGTTTTACACATCCTGTAGATGCCAGTTCCTGCTTTGAAAGAGCAGATCGCTTCTGTCACCGGCGTGTTATCAGAACAACAACGTCTAATATGCCGTGGAAAAGTTTTGAAGGATGATCAACTGCTCTCTGCCTACCGTATCCTTCACCTTTCTATAAGGCTGGAAATTCTAAAACACTGATTCTATATAATATTACTTATCTTTTCTTGGTAATATATAATTATTGTTGTGGCATTGTGGCAACTGTTAGCTTGCTTCTAGGAAGGGATGGATGACTACCAACGCAACAAACTTAATGGAAAAAAAAAATGGTCTACATTTTGATTGTTATGTCGCATTCAAATTCTGGTTCAGCAATTATTATATGCTGTATAAGAACATCTCTGCAGCACTATTTTCTAAGGCACATGGTGTGATGTGCGTCCTAGGTTTATAATCAAATGGTTAGCGCATATCATGTTATTACTAACAGGGACCATTTGTTATGAGTGAAATTTTTGGATCAAATATCTTTCTCAACCTTTTACTTTTTGCTGAACAAGTTTGCAAAAGCTAGGGATATCGTGAATCAGAATTTGAATTGATTAAATTTGTGAGCTACAAACTATCCTGCACCAATTTCTCTTTTTCCCTTTCAAGCCAAATATACTCATTTGGTTTGACTTGTATATATCTTTCAGCAGTTCATTTGATGTATTTACTTAACATGGTCTAGATGTTGAAGATGGGCATACCTTGCATCTAGTAGTCAGGCAACCTGGTCTGCCGACATCTGATGGCTTGCTCAATCATTCAGGTTTTATTTGTCATGTTTTTTTTTTTTTTTTTTTTTAACATATGCTGCATCAACTTGTCTTACTCAAACGACTACTTTTTCTGGTATAATGTATTAATATGGTGTGTAAGGTGATCAAGGGCCATAGTTACTGATTTATTTCCAAAGAGTGGTTGAAATCGTCCAACCTCCTCCTCTACTGCCTGCCCATTGCTCTCCCTTCACACCTAATGCATGGCAATAAGAAGTGTTGCAGTGGGGTGTTTATCAGTGTTCTTCCCTTACAGTGAAAATTTTACTTGGAATTCTAATTTGAAGCTTGAACTCCCTAAACATGCACTTCTGAAACTATAGATATGGAGGCTAGGGTGGTTGGTACTTAGAATCATTTTTGGAAGCAGCCAGCGTCCTAAGGAATCATCTTTTTATTGTACGGCAGATTTGATCTAATATCCTCGTTTGCTTGTGGCAGTCTAGAGTTGACAAAATTAGTAATTTGGAAGAAGTTTAGAATTAAGTTAGTTATCATAGTTTTTTAACGGAAAATCTGGGAGAAAAGAAAGAAAAACATTTAGTTCTCCTTCAAGAAGGAAAGAGAAGAAAAGTAAGAGAAGAGCACTTGGGAAAGAGATAAAAAGGAAATAGAGATCATGCTAGTCATAAATGCCTAAAAAAGCATAGGTGCATTGCTATTTTTAGGGACTGACTGAGATTAGTAATTAAAAATAGGCGAATTCCGAACTGAAGCAACTGAATTCCTAAAAAATGACCACTCTTAAATAGTTAAAAGCTTATATTTCCTAAATAACATTTGTGCTCTACCTTATCTAGAAAAATCCAAATAAGATAATTTACAGAAGAACCTAAGTTAACAAATACATTTATCAGTTTGATTTCCTTTTATGCACCAATGCTACATTTCCAAATGTAATTTCTGCTTTTGTTGGATGTACTTGTTTAATTCATAAGACAAAAATCAATGGTGTTGATAAACTGGTTCTTGTGGAATCACTAAATTTATGATGTGGATGCTTCTGATGAATTGATATGTGATGATGCTGCAAAATAATTGAGTTACTCTACCATGTATGGGAAGCTAGAAATGTGAAATAACAAATGTTGCTTAATGTCAGTGTTGTGATAGCACTATGCTGGGGACATTCTGGTTCAGAAAACTCGCATGGCTTTACTTTCAACTCAATGTGTTAACTGTGTCACTCATCATGACATGTGTATTTGCACTAAAACTAGTGAGGATTGACTATTAAATGTCAATGCTGCAGCAACTGACCCTGCTTCAAGTGCAAGCCGTGGTCATAGTGCCCCCAGTGTTGTAATAGAAACTTTCAGTATGCCTGATCAAGTGGATGGAGTTCCTCCAGAAATCAGTAGGGTGAGGCTACAACAAGCTGTTGAATGGAGTGTTTTTGGATCTGCATTGGTTTTGGAATTTTGTATATGATTATTTTTCCCCCTTTTTTTTTGGAGCAGATTGTTTCTGCTGTTCTTGGCTCTTTTGGATTTCCAAACATTGGAAGTGGCACTGAAGGAGCTGATGCTGCAAGGGTAAATATCAAGATAAGCTCTGGAAACTAATGTCAGTAAATTGTTTGTATGGTTATCTTGTTCTAGGTCTAAGGGCATGAAATATGAGTAATTCTTTTTTCTTCTCCCTACCTCTAATTCCCTGTTCTCTCGTCAGGTGCACAGAGGGAAATAAATATATTTAAAAGAACATCATCGGAATAAAATGTATAATATGTCCAGGAAGTTACCTATTGCAACTTTTTGAGATGTTCATGATTCCTCAGATGCCATAGATA
The DNA here is from genome assembly GCA_949677035.1 of Omphalea diandra. Classification (NCBI taxonomy): domain Eukaryota; kingdom Viridiplantae; phylum Streptophyta; class Magnoliopsida; order Malpighiales; family Euphorbiaceae; genus Omphalea; species Omphalea diandra. The sequence continues at coordinate 4,119 of CATIWR010117340.1, read as the reverse complement.
AATTTGGTGACATGGTGCTTATAAAAGGGGAAAATGAGAGAAAATAAAATAAAAGATGTATCTTTTAATGTCTTCTCTGCATTTATAAATACATGTTTGTATTTATGCGTATTTTTTTGGTGTTGTTGGATGTGGAAGGAGCGTAGCCAGCATAGATCACCAGCTGCTAGTCCAGATATAGCCCAGCTGCAACCTGAACAAGCTGGTGGCAGGGTTCAGTCTGATAGATCACTAAGTGCTTTCGGACTTCCAACGGCAGTTTCTTTGGGGTCTCTGCATCCCCCTGTATGTTTGAAATCCTTCTGCCTTCTTTACCCCTATTTCCCTTTCTTTTCCTTTATGAAATAGATCTTATGGCATCTGCATGTATCTTTTATTTGAGTCAACAAGCTGTTCATTGTAGGTAATTCCTGATTCTTTGACAACTTTGTCCGAGTATCTGAGTCTTATGAGGCGTGAATTCAATGCCATAGGTTAGTTTTATCTGTGTGCACGTATTTGATTCGTCTGCAACGCTGATTTCTTGATTCTTGGATATGGTTGTGGTGCATTATAATGACAGGTAGAGGTGGGGAAAACATTTCTCAAGTAGAGACCACACAAAGGACTGAGCAAAGAGACTCTGATTCTACGTTAAGGTTAGGAACTGTACAAGAAGGGCTTCCAACTCCTGCATCCTTGGCCGAAGTGATGCTGTCTAGCAGACAGTTCCTCAATGAACCAGTTGCAGATTGCTTACAAGTGTGTTCTTTGGTGCCAGTTGACCTGCTTAATATGTTGTCTGTCTTATTTTATACTCCCTTGTTTTTAAACACCCCATTGTGTATTATGTTATCTGTTGAAACTTACTTACTGAAGGCGATAGGAATCTGGCATTTTATGGTGGTTTTCATGTTCATAAACTCATTTAATCTTTTTTATTGTCAAACTTAAAATGCATTGTCTAACCTGACCCCCCCTCGCCACCCTTCTCTTGATTTGTATATTGGCAGCAACTTGCAAGGCAACTGGAGAGTCAGGCAAATGCTACTGATCCTGCAGCACGGTCAAGCACTCAGTCTAGTGCATGGAGGACTGGAGTTCAACTTCATAATTTAGGTGCATTTCTACTTGAACTTGGACGAACAACGATGACTCTTCGTCTAGGTCAAGCACCGGTAGGTTTATCTCAAATATCTCATCTGTGGCATCTTGTCTATCATTTGTGACATTTTCTGAGGTGTAAGTATTGCCATCATCATTCTTATGCAGTCTGAAGCTGTGCTTAACGCTGGTCCTGCAGTTTTCATAAACTCCTCTGGTCCTAATCCTTTAATGGTTCAGGTCATAATCTTATCATGTTTTGGTTTATTTGAAATTATTTTTGTTTTTGCTGATGACACCTATACTTGCAGCCTCTTCCTTTCCAACCAGGAGCAAGCTTTGGTGCCATCCCTGTGGGATCTGTGCAGCCTGGACCTGGTTTGATTAACAATATTGGCACCGGATTTCTTCCAAGGCGTATTGATATACAAATTCGAAGAGGTGTGCTGCAAATTTGACTACTTGCATAATCAACAAGTGTGGCTGCGTCGATGTAAATCATATACTTAGTTCTTAACCAATATTGTTTTTTATCAAGGTTCTTCAGCAGCCTCCTCAAATCTTAATCGTGAGGAACGAGTTGATACTCAACAGCCTTCAGGACAGAGAAACCCAGGAACAAATTCTGCTGGCGAAAATCTTGGTAGTGAAGTGACATCAAGTGTAATAGAGGGTTCATCTTTTGGTGGAGAGTCTGGAGTGCGGGTTGTACCAATTAGGACTATGGTTGCAGCAGTTCCTGGTCCATTCAGTCGCCCTGCTTCTGATTCTCCTAGCAATTCTGTAGGACTGTATTATCCTGTTCTTGGAAGATTCCAACATGTAGCTTCTGGACATGTGAGTGGTGCACGGGGATCTCAAGCATCTGGTGAGCATCAGCCTGCTGCAGTTCAAACTGAGCAGCAGTCAATCCCTGAACCTGCTGTGCAACTCCTAAATGCTGAACATCAGATGAGAGATGGTAATATAGCTAATAGTCTACTACAGCAGTTTCAACATTTCAAACAAGTTATGATGATTTCTCAGTTCATAGAGAAGCACTTGCAGACATTGCTTCTGTTTAAAAGCTCAAGACGCTTGCATTGATTATTGTCTTATTTATTTTATTGTTTGTTTTAAGTTGATCCTTTTGCCTATATCTGCTGCTAAATTATCCAGTTTTCGTGCATTCTGGCTCCTTAACTCTTAGAATAGATTAATGGAATATCTTTATTTTACCCTTTGAAACATAACTTTGAAACCTTGTTCTAAAAATAGACAGAGATATCTTGATTTATTTTCTCATACATTTAAGAAATAATGACACATGCACGCAGAAAAAAATGTATTATTCTTTTCATGAGTGCTAATCTGAAGGGTGATGTTCCAGGATAAGCAACTTTGTAAAGTTCGTAGAGATGATATAGGACAAGATTAAGAGTTAATCCAACTTCATTGCATTAGCTGACCAAGACTTAATCTTTTTATTCTTCAAGGAACATTACCGATTTCTGGACAACAAGAGCCTACTAGCACTCGTAGTATAAATGTCAATATTCTGTCATCTGGTGGAACCCAAAACAGTCCAGAATCTGAGGGACAGAACAGTATTTTGCAGCTTCTAAGGAACCTCCTTCCAGTTGGGGAGATCCATGTGGATGATGCAGGCTTACAGGGAATAGCTACTGGTTCTATATCAGAGACTACAGGATCATCCACTGCGCCTGTTGAAGCACGGTTAGGAGCTACTGATGAAGGGATATTTTTGTCTAATTTACTTCATGAAATTATGCCCTTCATATCTCAACGCGGGAGTGCAGAACCAAATGTTATTCCTCAGGATGATGCACATGCCTCTGAGCACCAGAGAGCTCAAGATTCTTCTACCCAGGTAATGTGCCCTGTTGCTCTTTCCTTCCTATTTACATTTCGTGTCATCACGACAGATTCTGGATGGCACTTCTGACTTTAAAGTACCGCTTGAGGCCTATAAATAAAGTTGTAAGAAAATCAAATGATGTTTTTGCAGGCTGAAACCTCTGATGGTAGGGCATCTCGTCGCCATAGTGATACTGAACCCTGCCCTCCAAATTCTAAACGTCAAAAGGTATGCTTGTTACTTTCACTTATGCTGTCCTTTTCAACTTCACCATTTTTTATTAGAATTCACTGCGAATCAAAAGTTTTGGTGGTGAAGCTGTATACTTATGACTGATGTTTTCTGTTATAAGTTATTGTTATGGGCATCCCTCTCACATGGACCCCGACTTTGAGAAGAGAAAAAAAAAATATGGTACCATTAGTTGTCAAAATACAATTGACACCAAACTGGTGGCAGTAGACTGCAAGTGAATGCAGCAATTTGTTGCATCTTCCTTGCTCGGCTATAAATAAGCCTCAAGGAGAGGAGGTGAAGAATAAGCGCAGAGCAACAGAATTAAGTACTCTAAATATTTTAGAGAGGGTTTTTTTGAGATAAAAATAGTTAAGTTAGCTAAAAGCTATTGGATGTTTTAGGAAACATGAGGGTCATTATTTTGGTGAGACCTCTTCATTGGGTTCCAAGAATATTTTTTGAATCCTTGGTATTGGCTACGGAAGACCCTCATTTGTATTTTCATTATTTATTAGTGGAGATTTAATTCGGAGTTTAGCCCATGGACGTAGCCCAAAGTGGAAGGGCGAACAACGTAATTCTGTGTTGTGGATGTGCTAGTCTTTTTGCACAGTTATTTATTTCTGCTGCTTTTCTTAACTGATTTATATCCAGGCCTACAGACAGAGGGAGAAGTCCATCACCGCCTATTTTTCCCAATAGTCATATCCAATCATATTAAGATACTGTTAGTTTGGTGCATTTCAGAAAATCTAATTTTTGTGCTTAGCTATAATTGCATGGTACATGATTTAGAAGAGTCGGACTCACATCTTAATCCCAGTTTGTTGGAGTTTCTGAAAGTGCCATAGAGTCCCCGTAGAAGGCAAAGTCAAAATATTGCACAAGATTTATCTATAATTTGTGTGCAGTGCAAAATGTTGGGGAAATTTTGTTTCCAA
>CATIWR010117334.1:0-10394 GCA_949677035.1 Omphalea diandra | reverse complement strand
TGCTATGATAATGGTTATTATAAGCAAATTCAATCAAGGCAATATATTCATCCCATGCACCTTTGAACTCTATCACACAAGCTTGAAACATGTCTTCAAGTGTCTGAATTGTCCTTTTTGATTGCCCATTTGTCTGAGGATAAAAAGTAGTACTGAAACTCAACTTGATACCCAAAGTCTGTTTCAAATTGACCTAAAATCAATATGTAAATTATGGATCTTTGTTTGATATAATAGACATTGGAACACCATGTAATCTGGCAATTTTGTTTGTATATTTCTTAGCCAAATGCCTAAATGAACTATCCCATCGAATAGGCAAAAAGTGAGCCGACTTAGTTAGTCTATCCATGATCACCCATATAACATCATTCTTCTTCAAAGTTTTAGGTAACCCATATACAAAGTTCATGGTTATTCATTCCCATTTCCATACTGGAATCATAAATGATTTCAATTTTTCAGTTGGTGCTTGATGTTCTGTTTTGATATGTTGAAAGTCAAATATGTTGAAACATAGGCTGTTATATCTTTCTTTATTTTAGGCCACAAAAAATAAGATAGCTGGGTATTATACATTTTTCGCCAGTCCTGGATGCATGGCATATGAGGCATTATATGCTTTTTCTAGGAGTTCTCTTTGCAAGTTATCAACATTAGGCATATAAATACGGGAACCCAACATCAAGGCATCATTTTAACTATCAAAATCACCATGTCTCCCTTGTTTTACTATTTCAATCATTCTATGTACCTTTGGATCCTTGCCCTGTGCTTTTTTAATTCGATCATGCAGTATTGGTCTCACTTGAAAAGTAGCAATCAATATCCCATTCTTTTGCACGCTTAGTTCTATATTCATATCTCGCAATTGAACTAAATAAGATAATAAAAATACCTATAAATGAGCTACATCGCTTTTTGATTTCTTGCTCAAAGCATCAATAACCACATTTGCCTTCCCTAGGTGATACTAAATGGTGCAATCATAATCTTTTAGCAGTTCTAACTACCGCCTCTATCTCATACTTAATTCTTTTTGGCTCATCAAATACTTCAAGCTCCTATGATATATAAATATCTGAAAAGTTTCTCCTTACAAGTAATGTCTCCATATTTTCAAAGCAAACACAATGACAGCAAGTTCTAGGTTATGTACTAGGTAAGATAATTTATAAGGCTTTAGTTGTCTAGATGCATATGCAATTACTTTACCATGTTGCATTAAAACACATCCCAAACCTTAATAAGAGGCATCACTATAGATTATAAATCCTCCATTATCGGTAGGAATGTTTAACATTGGAGCAAATGTCAATCTATCTTTTAATTCATCAAAACTCTCTTGACATGCTATAGGCTACTGAAATGGTGAATTTTTCTAAAGTAACTTAGTCAAAGGAGCAGCTATAAGTGAAAACCTCTCAATAAATTGACAATAATACCCATCTAGTCCTAAGAAACTTTGAACTTCTGCAACATTCTTTAGGGTTTCCCATGTTACTATTGCTTCAGTTTTGTTTGGATCCACCTTTAAGCCTTTTTCAAAAACTATATGTCCTAAAAGTACTACATGGTCAATCCAAAACTCGCACTTGCTTAATTTACCAAATAGTTTTTTTTCTCTCAAAATTTGCAACACAATCCTTTTCCTTGAATACACCAATATATCATTAATGAACACAATTACAAAATTGTCTAAGAAAAGCTTGAACACTTTGTTCATAAGAGCCATAAATGTAGTTGGTGCATTAGTCAAACCAAATGGCATCACCAAAAATTCATAATGTCCACACCAGGTACGAAAAGCTATCTTCAGCACGTCTACGTTATAAATTTTGAGCAGATAATATCCTAATTTCAGGTCAATTTTAGAAAACACTCGTGCTCCTTGTAACTGATCAAACAGATCATCTATCCTTGGTAAATGATACTTGTTCTTCATAAAAACTTGATTTAACTGCCTATAATTAATACATAACCTCATTGTCCTATCTTTCTTCTTAACAAATAATACAAAAGCACCCCAAGGTGACACCCTAGGTCTGATGAATCCCTTTTTAAATAGTTCCTTCAATTGGGACTTTAATTCCCTCAAACTCAGCTAAAGCCATCCTATAAAGTGGAATGGATATTGCTGCAGTTCTTGGGACTAACTCAGTTATGAATTTGATCTCCTTATGAGGTGGCAAACTAGGTAAGTTAGTTGGGAACACATTTGAAAACTCATTTACCACGAAAATATTTTCAAGTAATTCATTTGTGAACCTTGTGTCCACCATATGTGCTAAATAAGCCTTACAACCACTTTTAATCATGCGAAAAACCTTAATAACAGAAACTATACATGTAGGTACAATTTGTCTTTCCCCTTAAAACACAACCCTTATATGATTTAGAGATTCCATAACAACTTTTTTAGTAAAACAATTCACTATTGCATGATATTTGGATAACTAGTCCATACCCAGTATCACATCAAATTAATAGAGTGGCAATAGTATTAGATTAGCATTCAACTTAATGTCCTCAATGAGAATCACACAATCACGACATACCTTATCCACAATCATCACATCTCTCAAAGGAGTACTAACAAATAGATTAAAACCTAAAGGTTAATGCTTACTACATAAAAGTGATGCCATATTTAATGACATGAATGAATGTGTGGAGCCAGGATCAATTAATGCATCAACTTCTAAATCATGGAGAAAAAGTTTACTAGTGATTACTTCTAGAGTAACAATAACCTCTTGCCTAGTCATGACAAATACTCTAGCCTGTGTTGGAGGTCTAGAACTCTGACCTTTTGATATGCTCATACCTTGGCCAATTGTGTTTGTTCTACCTATGCCTTTGCACCTGCTAAATGATACTCCAATTTTAAAACTTTAACTGTGGAATCTGATGTAGTTCTGCTGCTGCCTTTACCTCCCTATGACATTCTAGATCTTTCAAGATAATCTCTAAGCATATAATCAAAAGACCCATAGCACCCACCAATTAATTTTCTACCCATATGTTGCCTACCACAATATACACATGAGGGTCGTTGTTACATAACTTGGCCTTAACCTCCTACTTGCGTATGATGAAACTCCTAATCGCCTACCTTTATAGCTAGAGTAACCACCCTTGCATTGGACTGTGATAGCATATAATCTCCATGTTTACCTTTCTTTCTGTTAAAATCTCCCACAAACTCAATTGACCCTCTTTTTATTTATTGCTCTATCCTTTCTTCTTCTTATCTTTCCTCCCTAATTGCAATAGGTTTTAGCTTGGTATAACTTTCACGATCTATAGTTGTGATCTTACTTCTGATCTCATATCTCAATCCCTCTTTAAACTTTGACATTTGTCTTTATCAATGGCCACCATGAAGGATGCATAATAAGATAATTGATTTAATTTTACCTCATATTGGCTATAGTCATCTCTCATAGCTTTAGGTTTAGAAATTCCTTTCTTTTATCATCTTTGTACATTTTTTGCATGCAATTGTTGTTAAATTCATAAAGAAATTCATCCCATGTAAGCACTAGAGGTTGGAGATCACTCCCTGGAATGGTTTCCCACCATTCATATGCATCCCATTGTAATAACGATATTGCATAATCAAACTTTTCTTCTGGTGTGCTTTTTATCAAATTCAAAAGTCTCTGTGTTCTTTTTAGCCATGTATCTACCACTAATGGATCTGTGGTACCATTGAAATCAACTTTACCCTGTTTTCTTGATTTGTCATACCTTCTTTCTCTTTGAATTTCTAGACCTTGCACTGTTGGTTCACCAATTCCATGTTGTAATTGCCCATGAGATATGTGTTGTGCATGAAAATGTGTAGGAGATCAAACTTTGTCAGCAGGTTAATCTTTTAATGTTTGGCATGATGCTTCTATGGAATGCAAATTAGTTAACTCCTCTCTCCTTAGTAAGCCATGGGTACTACCATGACTACCCTCTGCTAATGCCTTATAGACATATAAGACTATGTCATATGATAATGCATAATAGTGCAAAAGTCATGTCATGTTCTTATGTATGTATTGTAACGACCGTTTTCATTTACAAATCATGACATTCATGTCCAAAAATACATATGCATAAAGGTTGATTCTCCATACATACTCAATCCAACACATATTTAATGTACATATATGTTAACTAATGTTCAAGACTAGTAACCATAAACTAGTTCTTATCTAGATATATGTACATGACATAAAGAAAGAGAGAGAGAGTTGGAATTTAGTCGATGACTTATGGTCCATGTGTCTTTATGCAAAACTCTATGCACCAAATTATCCAGACCCTATGCTTCAGTGTCTAAAAAACATCATTGCAATTTGGTGAGTCACAACTCAATGAATAAAAATAATAATAAGATTCTTATGGCACAACCAACAATCAAATATCATTAGGATACATTACAAGTATAAGAATTGACTATGCAAGTGCAAATGCAATATATTGATTTTTATCGTGACCTTGCAAGGCAAATGCTGCTTTCAAGAATTCATGTGATTCATGTGACATTTGATTTTACTGGCCAACATATAACAAGTGAATCATTTGATCAATAACATGTGCCAATAGGACATATTGGTCTCTTTTGCAAGTGATTTACAAGTGTTTGACAAGCTGGTCATAACAACCTTTTAGTTTCATATGCAAATGTTCATTCATATTGGTATACCAAGTAATCATTAAGAGTATATAATTATCACTCGACCTGTATTCACATGTAAAATGTAACAATTCAATCATATATACATGTAATAAAACATAACCATATCATAAAATTATCATACATATACTTTGGAATCTAATTATGGTTTTTACTCATATTTTTTTGTGACCAACCTTTATGGTAGTTTTCGTTCTCTCTCTAGGGATTCCTCAAAGTGTTGAGATCCTAACATTTGATACATACATCGTTATAAGTATGTCAAAATGATTATGAATGCTTGACATACAACTATGACATGATCCATGCAAGTGGATCTAGTGGTTATGCATATTTTTCTTGTATGACAGCCTGACCTTGCTATAGTCTAGCTGTAATAACTTTCACTATACTTATCCAAATGACTTAATTCTTATTTTTTTTCAAATAAATTAGACACATAATGATATAACTTAATCAAATTTCAGATCAATATAAGACATATAGAAAATGTGGTGAATTTTTGAATTTTGCCCTGTTTCAACATTAGGTATATCTCAAATTGTACAAATCAATTTACAAAACTGATTTACTAAAAGTTACAAAACACAAAGAATATTTTTCATGTTTTACTCATTATGTAATTCAATCTGTAAAATCACCAAATAAATGACCAATCTGAGGGTGAGCAGGTTTTCAACATATTAACAATCAATCATGATGAAGAGGCAATATCTCATCAAACATAATAAATTTGGCGAAAATATTTTATAAGCATATAGATAAGACATAAATATACAACTTTCAAGTTTAACATATCACTAAATTTTGATTCTATGGCTGTTAAATTCTTGGAAAATATAATTGTAAGACTGATGAGGTTTCATCAGATTCAAAGTCCGTCACAATTAATGAGCCATATTTCTTTCCACATAACAAATCAAGCAAAACTGCTTTACAGGTATTTTGAAGAGATACAAACTACAAATATCATGTTTAGCACTTTGTCTAAATCAAAACATAAGGTCATCAAAATATATGAAATAACAAGACTAAGGAGATTTCAGTTAGTTGTGAACCAATCCTAATGAAGGAGCCATATCTCCTCACATACACCAAATTAAACAAAACTGTTTTACATACATTTAGATGGGGCATAATAATACAACTTTCCTATTTTATACTTTCCATAATTCCTCTTCTAGGTTTATTAAATTATGGGTATAAAATATGCTCTAATAACAAAATCAACACAATTAGCTCTTATTTCTTTTGAGTTTCAACCTCCATACATGAGCTCTACCTCAAATTACTCCATAATTCTTCATAATCATTCATGTTTAACATGTTATGAGGGAGGAATTTCATATGGGTAGAAGATAAAATCACTTACTTCTTTTAACAAAACTAGAAAAGCTTAGGGTTTTTGCCAAGCTGGCTTACTCTTCTCCCTCTCCATCTTCTTCTTCTTTTTCTTCCTTCTTTCTTCCTTTCTATTTTCTGCACTCCCTCATGTTTTTGGCTCTCTAATATGATCCTAAAAGATGACGAATTTAATTTGTATACCTGCCCTAATAAGATAAAATCATGATGTCTTACTACCATTAGTTGGAAGTTCAATATTCCTCTTTTAATCCCTCTTATTCACTCTTTCATCACCTCCTTCCATCTCTTAATCCCCATATGCTCGTTATACTTTTACATAAGCTAAAACACCATTATTTATGATGCTATATCATGCACACAACATAAGATAATTTGCATGCAACTATACAAACATTATATATATGTTCAATGTCCCAAATGCAATGGTGCAAGTATCATCGTCATGCTTATCCAATTCACATATTTAAAGGATCATTTATCCAATGCATATGTTCATGTGGGATTGAAAATCATTTATACAATGAATATGTTTATATGAGAATGCTAATGAATGAGGTGAAAGATGTTACATGAAGAGTTTGACAAAATGGGCAAAGGAAATATTCCATGATGTTGTGTCAAAGGGGAGAATGTTTTGAGAACATATGACCCCAAGGTGTTGGCATTACTTTTTTACTTTGAATGATGTGTTTTGAGTGATAAGAAAACTATAACAAAACCAAGTGAAGTTTTAATGTTTGTATTTTAGTATTTTTGTATCATTTTGGGAGAGAATGTTAGGGAAGAATGGTATGAATGATTGAAGGATATGTGACCCTAAGTGTTTTTATATAAGAGGAGTAATTGTGCACATTCAACAAGTATTGTGAGATTTCAAACTGGTATTCTGAACATTCAATAGGAACAACTAAAAATAGGCATTGGAAATCATGTATAGTGCCTAAAGCATTTTGGACCCCGTAACGAGTGTTGAATAAATGCTATTGGTTGAGCTGTGTTGGACCTCACCACAGGCATTAAGAATTCATAATGGGCATTGATCTGGCCAAGCAACAAACATTGAAAAAGTGCCTAAGATTGAGTTAAAGCTTTTAAAACTCGAAATGGGCGTTGGCCCTTCTCAATAAGTGTTGATTGATTTTCCAACGGGCATTGCAAATTACTCAATGGGCATTGAAACATGTATGCAAGAGTTTGAAAAATAGAGCATCAAGTTCATGCTTTCTATGAAGTCCACGACAAGCATTGATCATGAGCGAACGAGCATTGAAGTTGAGATCAACGGGCGTGCAAGATTAACAATGGGCGTTGGAGCTATCCGGTACCAGTTCGATGCGTGTTAATGAGAAATAACGGGTGTTGTCTCCTTTGACAACTAGTTTTGAAGAAAAGCTATCATACTTAACTTCAAGTACTCTAATGGCTAGTTTTGTAGTTTGGTATATAAAGAGCTTTTCTAAAGATAAAATTAATTGATGAAACTTTATGAACACTTAAGAACAACTTGTAAACATTTAACAAGCTCTTTATGCAAACCTTTTGGTGTTGCTTTTGTATTTTGATAGAGTGAGGATTATTTTTGTTACTCTTTAAGAGTAGGTTATCTTAAACACTAAAAGTGTATTTATTGCCTAATTGAGAGGCATTGACACTACTTGGATCTATCCTCGCTAGTGGTTATAAAGGTTGATATTGTGCCTAGAAAAATACCAAGAGGAAGGGCGTCCTTGAGCCTGTAAAAGCGAAGGTTCTTCCTTAGCCTAGATAAGGGAAGGTTTTGTTCTTGAGCCTGGAAAAAGAATAGAAACGCCGAAGTGAAAGCTTAAAGAGAGGTGAGTAGGCACATTTCCCAACCTCTATAAAATTTTCATATTGATCAGTATGCATGACTTTTGCTATTTTATTGTTGTTTATGTTTTTGTTTACAACCCAATTCACCCCCTCTCTTGGGTTGCCTCATCTGCCACTAATTCCAACACAGAAGATCGGATAAGCCCGAGTACTGAATTAACTAAAGTAAAACCCTAAGTTGAATAGTTAAAAATGCTTAGAATGAATTCACGGGGGGTAGAAGTAAATAGTTGATTGTCCGAGCATAAATTGGCAAAGATATGCTTAAAGTATAAAATTCCAGTTGAATACGAATTAAGCATGCTAGGCCTAGACTTGAGGGTATTTTCTCTATTCAAATATAACCAATTTATGCTTCATGAGGAAGATTTAAAGGCGTGTTTCATATTGCCCATTCCATATTTTATTTGAGAAGTGTTGGTTGGGTTTTAGGTCACGATCTCTAAGATTAGCCTGAATGGAATAAGGATGTTAATGGGGCTGCATTTGCTGGCTTGAGAAAAAAAGATCGCTATTTTTGCTGGGGTAGCAAGGCATTTATTTATTTTAAAGGACCGGGCTAGGGAAGATCACTGGCATATGTCTTTCAAGTTTGGGATGGCCATATTTTCCCATTACAACTCCTCCACAAAGGGTTGGACAGATAAGTACTTTATTGTTACCTACAAGGAGGAGGTAAGGTTCCTTACTAAGTGGGTAAGTAAGGATGAATGGGAATGCACCGTGATTCCTTATTAGTAGGACTTGGAATAGGTTAGACAACTCCAAGTCCTTGTGATCAATCCTATTAACTTAACTGGGTTGATAGAAAAACATCTTCCTATCCGGGACAAATCAGGTAAAGATTTGTTTAAGCGTTGTTATATATCTTGCATAGTAATATGTATTAATGCCTCTGTGTTTTATGGAAATGGACATGAAATCATTAAAGGTAGAGATAGCTTGACAAAAAGTCACTTGAGTTATAGAGGCTGCAATAGGGGATGCCAAACAACCAAAGGTCTGGGTAAAGACCATTGGTCACAAGAAGCGTCCTTCAGATAAGATGAACACTCCTAAGCCAATGATTGAAGTTCCCACTGAGGTTACTCCTGAGCTTATTCCACCAGTTATGATGGTGGGAGTGATGGACAAGCAAACTTTCATCAGGTTCTACCAGAGTGTCGTCATCTAAGAAGGCTTAAAAGGAAGTAGCGGAGTCCAAATCAGATAAGGATCTCTTTATGCTTCCTAGAAATCGAGTCGATTCCTTCACTTGTGCAGATATTTAAAGAATAAATATATCCCTCATTTATTGAGCAACCAGTTGGTTACCAAAATACTCGATAGGATTTGCCTTTTGCTTAGTGATCCGAAATGGTTTGAGCACCTCATGAATAGGGAGCTGATGGCTTGTGCACCAATGCTCAATCTCAAGGTACTGTGTGCAACATGTGTTTTTAGACTTTCAAGTTATTATGAAGATGCTAAGTTGATTTCTTTCTTTGTTCAGGAAATAACAACTGAAGTAGCCTTAGGTCTTTGTCTTAAGGTTGTAGAGAAAGAGATGAAAAGTTTTATTGAGCTGGAGAATTTATTACCAAGGCTTTTGATTCATTTGACTCTTTGTCAAATGAGCATCAAGATACATTGCAATAGGTTACTGCCTCAGCAAACTTATTAAGCGAGATCTGGGGAAAGTTGAGGGTTACTGAGGAACGTGTAGCAAATTGGTCTGGCCTTGAAAAAGAGTTGAAAAAGAAAATTGTCGAGTTGGAAGAGATAAAGAGGAAGAACATCGAGCTGAGCTAGTGTAACATCCCTGTCCCTATTCATTAGTATTATCACATGAATATATTCATTGCATAAATGATATGAAATCACATATGAGCATATGCACTATATCAAATGATATGAAATCTCACATAAACATATGCACAAGATAAATAATCATTTAAACATGTGAATTGTAAAAACACGACAATGACAATTGTACCGTTGCATTTGGGATGCTTGAACATATATGCAGTGTTTGCATAGTTATATGACAAATTATTTCATGTTGTACGCTTATTATAGCATCATAAATAATGGTGTTTGAGAGCTCATCTAAAAGTATAAAGAACATCTAGAAATTAGAGAATGGACGAAGGTGATGAAGGAATGAAGGAAAGGGACTAAAAGCAAAACTGTTTAACTTTCAACCAATAGGATCAAGCCACCAATCTTTTGTCCTATTAGAGTAAGAATACAAATTATAATTGTCTGCCATTATGGGCTGGCAAGAGAGGAGATAAGGTTGAAATACACCAGATGAAAGAGTGAGAGAGAGAGCTAAAGAAGAAGAAGAAGAAGAAGAAGAAGAGAGGGAGAAGTGTGGGCTGCTTAAGGTTTTCCAATTCTAGGACAATAGGTAAGTAATTTATCTTCTTCTCAACTGAAATTAACCTCTCATGACATGTTAATCATGCATGGTTAGTGAGAATTATGGAGTAATTGAGGTAGA
>CATIWR010117309.1:0-14295 GCA_949677035.1 Omphalea diandra | reverse complement strand
TATATATATAGATTTAAATATAATATATATAATATCTTATATATAAAGTTTTATAGACTATATAGTATATAAATATTGTTTTAAACACATATATATATATATATATATATATATATATATATATATATATATATATATATATATATCATAAAAAAATAAATATATGGTATAATAAAATAAAAATATAGTTTGTATCAATACTCAATACTCGTTAAAAATTTGATAGCTCATAAGATTATAAATTTATGCATATTAAAAATAAATTATCAACACTTTCTCTTTAGAACTTTCATCTTTTAAAAAAAAAACTAAACAATAATATTTTTGATAAAATTTGATAATTTTACCAAAAAATAATATTTTAAAATAAACATGATTCATGAATAAGATTATAAAATCAATCTCAAATTTATCCTTGAGTTTTAGCATAGGATGCGTTTGTGTTAGCCTTTGTGCATAAAGAAAGAGAGGTTGGATTGGTCGAAAATTTAAAATTTTGATGGATAAACAAATAAGGCAAAGTTAAAAGAAATAATATAAGTAGACACAGGAGATTTATAGAGTTCGAGTGTTAATTAATCATACATCTGCTTCTCAATTCTCCATTTGAGTATTTCACTAACTCTAAATGGTGTTTTATAAGCTCACACCAAACTTTACACAAAGTGTTTTACAAGACACACACAATATTACAAGTGTTTTCTCAAAACTCACGTTTAACCTTTACAAAAGTTTTTTTTTATACAATGATCACTATAAAATCCAAACCCAATAGTGTTTAATGGATCACAACAAAACTTAACAACTCAAGTACAATGAATTTAAGAGTAGAGAGTTGAGAAATAAATTTGCAAGAATTAGGCCATAATAAATTGCTATTCTTTTGCAATTAAGACCATTTGATAGAGTATTATAAGTTTTTGTCATCAAAGAGCCGTTACTAAGAAAATCATTTTCAAATCTCCAAAGTTTATGGTAAAATCCTGCATTTAATGTTTATTAAACGAAAGTCACGATCAAAACTGCACGTCGCGATCATGATCTTCATATTTGCTCTGATTTTGCTCAATCATGATTACGAACTTCAACTTTTTCTAACGACTAATTACACGTGATACTTTAGCATTGGTTCTTCCAAACATTAGTCTTTGGATCCCTTTAAAGGAGGCTGAAAGTCGCGATTGCGAGCTAGGAGGACTAGCTGTTATCTCCGCTGCGAAACAAACTAGATGTTTGGAGATTTTAGTTAAGGCAAAATGCAGTCGCTACCAAATGGTCATTGTTGCGACTTTTGAGCTTCCAACGATTTCCTATGATGTGTGGGTCATCCTTATTAGTTGCTTGCAGTCTCTCCATAATCATTTAAAGATAGCGGTCATGACTGCAAATCAAACTAGATCAAAAGTTCCTAAGATTTCTTGGAATAACATCATTACCTCTGAGTAACGTCGTGATTTAGGAGTAACTTTTCATACTTTGAGCTTTTTACTTCCATTTAACTTTCAATGAATTCCTAACTAAATTCCTATAAGAACAACACTTAAAATTAATATTAAAATTTTTCAATCTATACTATCAAGATCAAAAAGAAAGTTTTAATTTAAATTTGACTAATCTAATTCAACAATTTGAAATGTGTATATTGTTTTGGATTTATATTTTAACTAAAAAATTTTTTAGCAAACAACACAAAACCTTCAGTTTAAATGATTAAGTATTTAAATGGATATTTCTAAAATTTCTCTAGCTTTGGCAATCAAACATAATAACATGGGTAAAAAAGATTTTTCTAGTAAAATTTTCAATATCACTATAATTCATTTATCTGATGAAATATATAGAATAAACTTAATATCTATAAAATATGTAAAAATTAATAAAAAATAAAAGAGTTAATCTACTATGACTTTGAGGAGTGGCCATATTATATTATTTAGTTCTTAGTTTTTATATATTATATTAAAACTTTCTTAATGTTTGAACTTTATTAATTATTTTATTTAAAATAAAATTTTTATGTATTTTTTTGAAGGGATAAGGTATTTGGATTACACAAAAAGAGGGGAAAAATATTGTCTAAAAGAATAATTTTGAAATTTTTCTATTGTTTTTGCTGGTTTTGATTACCAGTATATGTGTTATAAATTGATGAAAGACGAAATAATTTAACAAAATCAAATTTTAAAAGTGTTTTTGTTATCATAAACAAAAATGGAGAATTAAATAGGATAATATGAAAAAATATAAAAAGATCATAATTATTAAACCTGGAAAAAAAAGGGGTATAAGATAAACATCTTAATTAGACAAGAAAATCAGAAAAAGGAAAAGAGATATGGAAAAAGATAAATTACTTTTTTTTAAAAAAAAAAAAAGAAAAAAAAAAGCCTATCCATTTGTAGGTAGATTGTCCACCAAAGAAGTGAGAAAAGTCCCCATGTATATTATATACCACACCAACCACTGCCATGAAAGAAAATGAGAGCATTGGTCGTTGGGTGGAGGAGAAAACTAGTCCAATTTTGGCGCACTAAGTGGATGGTGGGGTTGGCTTTTTAAGAACTTTTAACCGACACAATCATTATATCTGGCCTTAAAATAACTGAAACAAACCTGCCCATTGGCAGGCTTTGTTTAAATCTTCATTAACTTTTCCTTAGTATGATGATTAGAGATTTAAGAAGACAAGCAAGCATCACATTACAACTACTAAAATTTTCCCGTTCCTATGATAGCTAGTTTAGCTATTGTAGTACTGTGGCCTGCAGTAAATGAGTGATTATATGATGATTGAATTACATAATTGGCATTAATATACATCTTTTTTCTTTTTATGACAAATGAAATTGATCATTGATTTGTGAGGCACAGGCAGGTAACAAGCTAATAATAGATTTCCATCACATTAATGGAGAGAATGTTTTGGAAAAATCAATATTTTGGTTTATAAAATCCGTGGCATCTTTAATTCATGGATTTAATGATATGGAACATATATTGCCTGGTTAGTAATAGACATCAACCAACAACACCACAAGTTTTTTAAAACAATAGGGTCTCCTTTATTTCATCAAGCAAGTACAATTGCCACCCAAAAGAAAGAAATCATCGAGGCATTGTTTGATTCCAATATTGGATTGGAACCAAATCCTTGAGAAAGAAAATCATTTTTACCTTGGAAAATTCTTGCACAAAAAAAATATTGTTATGTATTCATTTAGGACAAAATGTCAATCACTAGTCAATGATATATTGCATGGAATTCTATTGATGACGGAATAATATAGTCAATGCTAACAACCCTAGGAATCCATTAAGCTTAATTAATTAGCTACAATACCAATAACATGATTGAACTCCTAATTCGATCCCTTCTAGCTTCTAGGAAGGTTGATTTGAGAATTCAAAGATGAGATCCAATTATATTAACTTTTCTTAATAATTAAATATGAAGCAAAATAAGTAAATAAAAAAATATGATGCAATATATATATATATATGAAGCAATATATGTGAATGTTGATAGGTTAGTTTCTAATAATATATATGTAAAAATGAACATATAAGAGTATTTAATTCTTTTTTAGAACATCACTTATAAGACAGAAAAAATTTACATATCAACATCAATATATGGAGAAAATATCAATTAAAGTTAGCGCCCTGATCATATAATTGGGTTCAAAATATTATTAAATAGGAGAAAAATAATATAAAAGCATCCAACTTTACAAGCTAAGAAAAATCAACAAAACTCATCATTCTCTCTACCACTAAAATCATCAGAAAGCGAAAAACTACAAAAATATGGATACGAATTCCACCAGTTAATTAGAGATGCTAAAACCCCAAACCGAGCTAGTTTATCTGCCACTTTATCTTCTTCTCTAAAAATATGAGGGAGAGGGCAATTACATATAAGCTAGTTTATCACTATACATTGCTTGTGCTATTCGTATTTGTACAATTACGCATGGTTAAAAGTTGGGTGTTAGATCAATAATTTAATAATTGAAAATCCAATTTGGTGGTGGCGTCTCTTTTTCCTGTAAAAGGTTTTTAATGTACCTTTTCATTACAAGCTCTCTAAAGTATGCTTGTGCTTGTTGACAATAATTTTAAAGTGGCATACCCTAAATTTAGCCAACAAAAATAAAAGGTGGGATATGATATCTACATGATTCATTCAGAGACGAAATCAAGTTCCCCGTGTGGTGGACCTCATAATAACATAAATGTTGGTCGAGTAGAGACTTCATGCCTATAAATTTGAATTAATACAAAATTTATATACACACAGATAAGAATTCTAGGATTGAACAAAAGAAACTTGTACATCAGTACATTTTCAGCCGCAAAGCATCAACCCACTAGTGGCACTATCAGACAACAAAATAAATAAATTGATATATAAAAATAAAACCACTAAAATTATTAAAAACTCATTTAAACTCTTGAATTTCTCAAATCGAGAATTTTAATGCTTGAATTTGGCTATATTTAACTTATTCAAATAGTTTTTATTCAAAGAAAAATTAATGATTTGAACAGTTCAAACCTGACCCATTTAACATCAAGCTAGTTCGGAATGTTTTCTAAATTAATTTGGCGTTGTTATGCATTCTTTCACTAAAAGATTTGGCTTGTAGATAGACCTAATTTTGCAATGCTGAAATGAAACAGGGAATATTTGATAAGATAATGTTAACAGCCAAGGTTTATGTGGCTTGGCAAAGTTGACACTTGCAGCTAGTCTCTTGTTTGTTAAATTGTTATGTAGGACTCAATTATGAGTCTGGCCCTCTCTATAATCAGATTGCCAAAAAGAACAAAAAATAGAATCATTATATATCAACAGTCGTTGTTAAGGCATTTAAATTGCACTAAATATTCTAAGCTGTAGTTGACTTTAAGCAAAATATTGAGGAAAAAAAAAGAATCAAATTAACTTCAAAATTGTAAACTCAGATGAATATAATATTGGTTGAATGATTAAATTGATTAAGTTTGAAGACATTGAAATTTTAGAGTTATATTGATCAAAAAGATTTTATCATAAATAATTTCTCATTTCGAATATGATTAATCTCATATCGAAAAATGTGTTAAAAGACCTTATTTAAAGGTTAAAATAGTAAACTTGAAATAAAAAATTGTCATGTAATACTGAAGAAAATATTATGAACTTATTCATTATTTTACATATGAAATACAATTTCAATAATTGAGTAACCACACATTTCACAATCAATTGCAACCATTAATTAAGGACAATTTACCATCAACAAACACTATATTCTGCCACTCAATAATTGCCAACAACTAACTACAATTGCTGACCGAAAAAGCTCTTACTCTTAAAACATACACAAAAAAATTGAAGTTGAGATCCAGAGAGATAGTCTCTGCATTTCACTTTTTATCAATAGATTGTGTAGAAAGCTCATAAAAAAGAGGTCATATTGGAAATTTATTGGCTATTTGGTAGACCCCGACAACCGATTTGATCACAGATTTTTTTTATTTTCTTTTTGGTTTTTTCTTTGGCAGGAAGAGAAAAAGATAGTGTCGTTCAAGTAACACGTGTCGGAAAGTAAAAATTCTTGATCTAATGATCAAGGTTCCATCATCTTTTCCAAAAATTTAGTCTTTATGTTCCTTCTTTATAGAGCAAATGCACTTCATTGAAATTGCAAGTCAAGAAAGCTTTACACTACTCTAGCAAAAAATGTTGCTTAAGACAGTTTTAGTGGATCAGGATAGACATACAGCTTCAGAATGCCTTCTCTTCCAAGATTTTGCATCTGGGTTCTGATTCAACCTCAAGCTCAACCATATGCCTAAGAATGTTTTTCACAATTTCAACAATATCCTCTTCTTTGAATGAGGTCAGAAACTTCACTGCATCCGCCAACATAATTCTATCCATTAATGCTTCATATATTATCTATGTTGGAAAATCCGCCAGCTATCTTATACACAAATCAATTAGACCGAGCATGTTACAAGATTTGATTACTAGTCCTCACATTACAGAAGTTTCTACACGTGGGGGCTAACTCATAATCTACTTCCTGTGGTTCAGAGGTGAAAGAGTGGAAAAATTGTTCAACAGATGTGCATGGTGAGGCCCACCTTAAGTGTAGTTAAAGACATTAACTCAATCTAGTGAACACTTTATTCTGAAAAAAAAAATGTAGTATCCATTTGATTGGCCATGACTGAGAAGTAATAATCTAGTAGAACAAGACTCTAGGAAAAACAAGTTTCTTAGCATGTGACTACATTCTTGTTGGCCAAACTTAAATGATAGCAGGTTTATAGTACTGGTTTTAGCCTAAGGAAGCCTCGAATAAGACAAGCTCTACAACTCTGCCCCATTAAAACAATTTTCTATTTCCAATCTACCCAAAAAATGCAAATAATGTTTCTATAAATACTATATATATATATATATATATATAGTATTGATAGAAAAAAATTATTTTCATTTTATATATACATATATATATATTTTTTTAATCAGATATTTTATAAATATGAGACTAATCCTATTCATATTGACGAGTTATTTGTGACAAAGTTTTCTATGGTTGACCAAATTATTAATTTTTGTTTAATTCATGTGAAATGTTCACAAAGGTGCGTAGATACATAGATATTATTAACGGAGGGAAGGGGGATATATATATATATATACACACACACTCACAGGCACAGAGGCACACACATACCAGCGACTCAACTTTAGAAGCAATGCAGGGACCTGAATACTGAGTACAAAACTCCAGGAAAATAATAAACCATTATTTGAATTGGAAATACAGGAAAGACCCAACAACTGGGTGGAGCAGGAAGAGCATCAATCTTCCTTGAAAGTAAGATAACTAAAAATGGGAGCCAGTGGGTCAAAATGGAGCCCTGCTATTATGGTCAACCTGCTAGCATCAGAAGCCAAATATCACGTTTGTTCTGAGTGGATATGAAGCCCATGTACGCAAACAGTCATAGACAGCCTGTTTGAAGGAATCCCCTCCTACCATCATCACCCACCTTAATCATGCATGTCCATGCCCTCTTCCTCATCATATTCACACATGTAGTTTTCCCCTGGAAACATTTATCTCAGTAAATCTTTACCATTTGATTTGCTTCTACTATGAAAAACTATACAGGCTGGCTATTCTACAAACGAGCAGCTCCTCTACCATATTAACAACTAGGTACTAGTGAAGAGACATCTAAACAGAAACAGCCAAAAAACCTTACCTAACTATTAAATCAAAAGGCAAATCCAGTGAGGAAAGGGATGACATATCCAAAACAAATGGGACCATTGAGAACTAATGGATCATATACGATCTCCTCAATGATCCTAGTTACTTCCCTCTGATGTGAGTGTATCGCAAGCAACTCAAAGATCATCATATGAACATCATGGAAAACAAGAAATATGTTTCATGTTATTGGAGTGTAGTAGGAAATTTTCGTAGAGGTAAAACATCAAGTAGAAAGGCACTGAGGCAAACGATTTTCACAACCAAAAATAATTATCAGCCATTATTAGACAAAAAAACGCTAATTCAATGGCTCAAATTAATACTTTTGCAAACGTCAGAGTGTAATTACTCAATCTGTTTTCCAAACCAAAGCTCATATTTATGAAGTTGAATTCTGGAAAGCGTTTTCTCATATGTGGTTGATTGGTAACCCATCAAATAGGTCCATCCAAACCGGAATCCTATAGAATCTCACATGATGACGAAAGCTACAACATTGATATAATAACTGGCAACTGGATTTTGGTCATGGTTCTAGTCTCGTGCAAAGGGTGCATGTCTGCTAAATTTATGTAATTGTCTCAAGGAAAACTGTGCTTTATGCATGTGAGACAGAGTAAATGAGACACGTATAAGGATTCCTTATTGGCTTTGTGGTACTGAAGATTTGGACTTATTCATATATATAGCATAGCTCAAAAGGGAAGAGGTCAATTTGAAGAAGAAAAACCAGGGTTGGGGCCCATAAATTGGAGTTCGTGGATACAGCTTGAAGCCCATAGGAAGGAGGAGTCCAAACTAGAGACTGAAGAAAGAATAGGAAAAGCACGGAAGAGAGCAGCTGGACCTTAATAGTGACAATCAGCTCCTACATTGATGATATTGTGTGCCAGCAGTGATTCTGTATGGATCATGTACAAACAGTATGTACCTGAACTATGGTCCACAAGTGTTGCAATCGTTGGTGGACCACCAAAAGAATTGTCTTATATGGCCGGTGGTCAGCAGTCAACTTTGTTGGCTGACAGATCAGAGGTAGTTTTACTGAAAAAAAGATAGTCTCCGATATGCTGAGGCAATATATTGGAACTCGGTTTGCACTTATCATAACTCCTTGGTCAAATCCTGTTTAGCTATAGATAAGTAGCATGGTCCCAAAAAAAAAAAAAAAGAAAAAGAAAAATGGGTCTAACTGACCTGAAGGCTCAATGTGTATCTCTAGCAAAGAAAAAGTACAAAACAGTTTTTTTGGGCCTTGCACTGCTCACTCTGTCCCTCACCTCCCCAACTGTTGTTCGCTAAAATTACTATTCCCTTCACTTTACAATCATGGTCATTCTAGAAAAAATTTTTTATTTCACATTATTTGTCATTTTATGATTTATATGCATCTTATGATACTTGTAGTTTTACCTTTTATCTCTAATGCTGAGAAGCTATTTGATAGATTCTTTAATATATAGAAGGTATATTGGTCCATTTTAACCAGCACTCAAATTATTTAATAGTTTGCTTAATATGTGTGTCTCTTTCTAAAATAACTATTATTGTGAAACAGATGGAGTAATTATATATACTTATAAAACTATTCCTCTAACAATTTATTGTCTACTAACTTCCTATTTCACAAACATATATATAACTGAAATAACCTTCTGCATCACCTTACACACTACCTAAACTTGCATAACCTGCTGCATGTATTGCAACTCTGGAGTTCCTGACATTCCAAGACTCAAAGACTTAAACATTGAAGCCAAATCCACTCTACTTATTCAGGGGTATTGCCACCATACCATGCCAAGACTTAGTACAATATTAATTTCCAAAACACTGGAAGAGTTCCTGAAGACAAAAACATATCTAGTAGTAAACGAAACAAACTGCATTAAATTAAAATGATGATAATACCTCCAATATCTATATAAACAGGAATTCCTTAAACAACAAGAAAATCAAACCAATTTTTTAGGGAAGAGACATGGATCGAGTCCTCCTAGTAAAGCGAATTGTAGATTCATAGAAAAATACAATTATAAGACAGACTGATTCTTTTGATAGATCCTTGCCAAATATTTCCAACTTTAAAATGCCAAGCACGGCATACTGTAGGATAAAATTGACGAGTTAGTTCCTGTTGATTTTAAGTTTGAAGATAGAATCAAGGAATCTAAACCTATTGAGATATTTCAGTGATACCCCGGTTTTTTTTTTTTTTTCCACTTTAAAGACAAAAATTTCAATGGTAAAGAACCGATATGGAAAGTGAAAAACTACAGGCAGAAATTCACTGAATACTAATGATAATACATAATGAGTCACATAAAGCATATGCAATCTGTTAATTCTCACATCATAAACTACAAATCAAAACCAGAGATGATGGACAAGAAGAAAAGGATGGATTATCGTTTAGCTCTTAGTTATTATATAAGGTTACAATATAATTCAGAAGGCAACTAATGTGATATGATCATCAAGTGCTGGAAGTTTCCACTTGCAAACAGTAACTCACTGGACCTCTTTCCATCTAAACTAATCCATCGAACTTATATATATATATATATATTGGTTCATGAGGGATAATAGGCAGAAAGAGCATTATAAGCTACACAATAAAATAAGTCTCCTCGACTTCCAATCCTCATAGATACATTTTACTATTAAATTATTCCTGCATGTGCAAATTTTAATGTATCATTTTAATGCCTTATCAAGTATTAGAGTGAGAGAGCTCCCGTTTTCTCATTGTTTGATCAAATCTTAATATTTTCTATCATTCTATATTATAATCAAGGCTTTTTAAAAAAATTATTTTAGATATATAATATATACTTAGTGCATGTTTGGTTTGACATTTGCTCACTGACATTTAAGGATTGAATATTTAAACATTAAAAAAGAGTGTTTAATAAATGTCAACATTTAATGTTTAAATTTAAAAATTAGCATTCAACATTTAGAAAATATAACGGAACACTGTAAAAACTAGTGTTTAGATCAATTTTCTACTATTAATCTTATATTATCATTATTTATCATTATACACATTTCTATTACATATAAAATTAATTAAAATATAAAAATAATTTTTTATCATTTTATAATATAATTGCAGATTTAATCGATAAATTACCAAACATTTTATACTTATTGATCTCTTTTAGCAAATTATTGACTGCTGACAGCTAACCAATTACTGTCACGACTACCCCTAACTAATTTTGAGAAATTATATTGAATCTCATGATTTGATTGTATGATTTAAAAGATGGAGGTCTGGAATAATGATTTCACAAGAATGCTCGCAATAACAAAAGCTAAATAAGCTCTTAAACCTTTTAACTCCAAATCATGGCGGAATGACGAAACTCTCATGGCGGAATGACGAAACTCCAAATCATCAGCTTAGCAACTTTTTGCCTAGTTTGTAGACCAATATTCATATTTCAGGTCCCCACAATATTCCTCCAACACAATCAGAAAATCCATGAAAAAAAATAAAGTTACATGCAAAATCTTTCGAAAAGCCTTAATTATTTAGATCAGCCTTAATCGTAATTCTATCACTTGAAAACAAATTTTTAATATCACAGGTAAGCTCAAATAGCAAGAAAACAGAAGATATTGTCTGTCCTTTAAAACAAAAACAAAGTTATATAATATTTGGTTCAATTTTAACTTAAAATTCATTTAATATATTAATAAATTTCTTATATGCTTAATAAGTAAATGAATTTTATATTCGATATACTGTAAAATAGAAATAAAAACTTATTTCAAATAAAATAAATTTTATATTTGATTTAAGTATAGAATTTAATAAAATATTTTATTTATAAAAAATATTTTTATGTTATTTCTAAAAAAATTCATGAATGTAAAAGAATTTTAAAAAAAAAAGTAAAAAAGGGGAGAGAGTAAAATAGAAAATTTTGAAACCTTAAGTGAAATTTTTAAATGAGGCTTACTAAAAAGAAATTTATATAAGACATTCAATAAAAATGAAATTATAATTTAGTTTCTGGAATTCATTTCAGTTTTTATAAAGGTAGAGTTTTTATTTTTTTATTGAAGAAATTCATTAAAAGAAATAAATGAACATAACTATTTACTATTTGATCTTTAAGTTTCCAAATTCATATATCTATACCTAAATTCTTTCACAAATTTTAAAACATCAAATGAAATTCAATCATTTTTTTAAAAGAACTATTAAAATACAATCATGTAGGAAATGTTGAATTAAAATTTTATTAAATATCTTTGTGTTTAATTTTTAAAATAGAATAATAGCAAAAATATAAACTCTCTTATAGAAATTTTTGAAGGCCTTCTAAAAATACGGACTTATTCAAAGAAGCTTGCTGGCGATCAAAAGAAAATTGTGGTGATGGATTTTATAGTTCAACAAAAAAATCATAAGGAAGAAGCAAAACAGAAGAATTTGAAGAGGTTGATTTGTAATAGAAAGAGAACATGTTCATAAAAGTATACATGCGTAGAGATTATTATTTTATGAGACTAAAGATCATATAACATGTAACCCTTTGTTTCTTGTTTATATTTAAGAAAAATACACTTATGAGCTCTTGGATCAAATTTTGTTCGATTTTCTTCCAATGAGGAAACAAAACTCAAACAACCAACAACTTTAAGTGATGAAAAATTAAGCTTAGTACTATATAACATTTCAAAATGGGTTTTGTTATGGATAACAAGTGATGGTAATCTGTTGATAACATGAACAACATAAGCTACATAATCACTCCAAAAACTAAGAGTTAAGTTGCTTTGCAACTTTAAGGCTCTAGCAACATTCAAGATATGCTATCATTTTCTTCCAACTATAATGTTTTGCTAAGGTGTTTTTATACATGAAGTTTGGCAAATAATGCATTATTAGCAAAGAAATCTAAGTCTATTAAACTCTTGCCGATTGTCTATTTTGATGGAATTTACACTTTTATTAAATTATGTTTAAACAAAGGCACATAATTGAACAACTAATTTCCTTGCTTTAGATAAATGTTTCACGAAGTAAAGATAGGTAAATCAGCTATAGTCATCCACTATAATAAGAAAATATTTGTAACCATATATAGAACTTGAAGTAGGTCCTCAAATATCTATGTAAATTAACTAAAAAACATGATTGAGAAGTACTAAGGGGAAATGACAATCTTTTCTATTTTGCCAAATGGCACACATCATAAACCCATTCTTTGTTAATAAAAATAGAATCATCAATCTTTTAAAGTTCTTATATTTTATGAAAAGAAGCATGACCTAATCTAAAATGCTAAAGATCAAAGGAAGAATTTGAATTACATGTATTGACATTACTAGTATGAAAAGAAGTGGGATTTGTTGAACTATCTAACTTGTACAGACCTTCCCATTGTTTAGCTAATCGAATAATCTTTTATGATGTAATTGCTGGTATTACATAATAATCATATTAAACAATGAGACAACAATTCAACTGCAAGGTTAGTTTGTTAACTGAAACAAGATTAAATGAAAATTAAGGAACATAAAAGATAATTGATAGAATAAAATCATTGTTTAAGACAATTGTTCCAATATGAGTAATAGGGATAAGGTGATCATTTGAAAGTTTGACAAAGTAATTACTCATTGGTTTGCAAGATACAAAGTGATTAAGAGAGCAAGTAATGTGATTAGTAGCACCAATATACATAACTATGAAAACTCAACTTTGATTAAACATTAAGATTTAAAAAACACATACCAACAATTTAAACTTAGTAATATCTATAATATTCACTAAAGTGGCAGTGAAATTTGACACAGGATCTTGATTTATGCTTTGGAGTAAGCTCATGAGTTGATTATACTACTCATTTGAGAGAGAAAATGCATGATCACATTGTTTCAATGAAGACTGATTACTTACAATGGTGCCCCTTTATTCCCTTATATTTTCATCATGAACTTCAACTTGATTAGCACAACTAGTATTTTTAAGCTTAAAACTAGATAGATAATCATGGTTCTTATAGCATTCATCCACAGTGTGACTTGTGAATCCACAAAAGGTACACACAGGTCTTTTACCATTAAAATTGCTACCTCTTCTCTATAAACCAAATTGATTAAAAGTTTCTACATTTTGTTGTAATTGTTTGTTTTGTTAACAAAATAAGCTGATTTAGTGACTTGCATATTATTTTAAGCCATAAATTGTCTTTCATGTAGAGTGACAAGTGCAAATACCTTATTAATGGATGAAAGAGGTTTCATAATAGTGGAGAAATTATCATTGAAGTCTTTAAGAACTTTATCACATAACCAACTTGCAAATATTTTCAAATATGAAAATAACATCACAATTGCAAAATCTGGATTACATGTATACTTTAGTGCAGGCTTGATATTAGTAAATTCATCCCATAATATTTTCAACTATGTAAAGTAATCAACGATAGATAATTGAGCTTGATGAAGAGGATATATCTCCTGCTGCAGGTCTAATATGTGAAATGAATATTCAAGTACAAATCTATCTTTCAAATGATTTCATTTAACTGTATCATTCAACCCTCACATTTTAAGCTATCAAAAGAGATACTAAATTGATCAACCAAGAAAGGACTATTGTATTGCACCTAAGATTAAGCGTGGTCCAATCCAGTTTGGAGTTTTAAAAAAATACAAGGACTGGACCAAATCTTCAGTCCTTTAAAAATTAAAGGACCATGACCAGGTCCAAAAAATGAAGGATTAGATTGAATTGGACCAAAAAAACTAGTCTAGTTCATTTCAATTATCCAATTCTAATTGGTTCGAGTCTATTCAATTTAATTTCATTTGATCTCAGTTTTAAATTAAAAAAATAAAATTTTCATGCTCATAAATTCAAATCTCTCTTAAAATTTTTATATTATTATTTTATCTCGTAAAAATTAAATTGAGATCAATATATTAATAATATATTTATAAATTATATATAAATATGATATATATATATATATATATATATATATATATA
>CATIWR010117301.1:0-10786 GCA_949677035.1 Omphalea diandra | reverse complement strand
TACTATATATATATATATATATATATATATATATATATATATATATATATATATATATATATATATATATATATATATATATATATATATACGCGCTTTATACAGGAATATCTATTTAGGATTAACCAATGACAAATATACACTCTTTATGTTTCTTTTCCAAAAAAGACATAATACTAGTTAATTCTCCTTGATATATGCTACAAATCGTTCTCAAATTAATTTACATTTTTTCATCACTCAAAATACTAAAATAAATTCAAACTTCTTATTTTATCTGTTTTTCAATCTCATTAAAGTTTTTTCATAGAACAAATCAACAAAATAACTTAAAGGATCTTCAAACATAACAAACATGCGGAAAAATATATTCAACCTCATTTACGATTCTTAAGGGATCAAATTAACAAAGTAGATTGAAATTTCTTCATTAATTAAATCACATATAATTGCGGTTTTGTGGATCTATTTTAGAAAAAAAAAAGGTTTTTATTATATATGTTTTTGTCTCTAAAATAGATTTAATACAATTTTTAATACTTATTTTATTGTTTAGAATAAAAAAATATGAGTTCTGATATATTATGGATTTAAAACAATTAGAAATGAACATATTTAAGCTCAAAATCAGTTACAAAAGAAATAAAAAATCGAGTTGCTAGAGGTATTTAATTTTTCTATAAAACATTTATATACAGTTTGTAGAAAAATATTTTTAGTTTTATTTTTGTTTTACTTTTGCTTTATGAAATTATCGATAAAACAAAAAAAAAAGAAAACAATTAGAATATAAACATTATCTTCAATTTCTAATAAATATGATTTTTTTTATAGCAACATCAAGTAAAAAAATTTATACATAGTAAAATGTTAATTTTTATTTTAGGTTTACCATTTCAAAATTTTTAAAAATTAAATACAAAAAATAGTTTGTAGAAAAATATTTATTTTAATTTTATTTTGAGTTTACATTTGGTTTATGACACTATTGATAAAACAACAAAAAAAGAAAAAGAATTAAAACGTAGACATTATTTTTAATTTCTAATAAACACGATTTTTTTCTCTTCATGACTGATTTTTATTTAAAAATATTTATTTGTTAATTATTTTTAATCTAAAATTCATAAAAATTTATAATTTTTTTATTTTAAATAATAAAAATAATTATTAAAATTTAAAAAATAAAAATAAAAACTCACATGTATCTCATTTTTCTTATTATTTTTTAAAAAATAAAAAAAAGAAAAATAATTTTCTTTATATTATTTTTTTTTGTTGCCGACACAATGGCGGTGGAGGTAGAGGTTGAGTTGGTGGATTCCAATGACCAAAGCTCTCCTCGAAGCAGAAATTTTACCGGAAGCGCACATGTGAGTGGGAACAGAAGCGCACATATGATGGTCTATAAGAAAGTGAAGGGAAATTATTACTGTAGTTATAATTGCAACTAGTGGGTTTTTGGCAATTCACGTAATTTAAAGCTATTTTTTAAAACTTTTTAAGAATTTTTGAGTAAAATTATATATTTTTTAAGTAGTTTAAGGCTTTTTTTTATTTTTTTTTAAATTTTGAAGTAAATATATATATAAAATCATCTCTCTCTCAATTCTCCTTCTTCTTCTTCTCTGTCTTTTTTCTCTAATTATCATTGGAATCTCTCCATTCTGTTCTGAAAGAAAAGGACCATTTTTCCATTTCTGTTCTCTATCAGGTAAAATATCTGTCTTTATTCATTATGTCTGCATCTCAAAAATCACCAAGCTGAAAAAAATATAAAATTAAAAAATCACCACATCTTAGCTTAATCGGACGCTGTTTCATAGAGCTAATTAACTCCTTGTTTCAACGTAGAACCACTAGTCATTTGGTTGTGAGCATCAGATTGAGGTTGAGAAGAGATGATTTGGGGAATTATTCGCCGCAAATTGGCTTCTGTATATTCTGAATTCCTTTTCTTTTTTCGCTACTTGTTAGTTTTAATCATATTTCGACTTATGTTTCGTTTTGATTCTCATTATGACGAGCAGTCTTGGGTGAATGGACAGTCATTATCGAGAATTAGACCTACTGCAATCAGGCCAAGATGCTTTGCCCCAAAAGAGGTAATAACCATTCACTCATTGCCACCTCTTCCATTTTCATTATAATATTCGTCTCATGATCGCATTTCTGCATCAAATGTTCATGGTTAGGTATGAGTTATGATTATTTTTCGTGGATTGTTTCGGCCTTGAGGTGGTAATTTTGATTGGAGCAGTCAATCATGCATGCTTGTAAATGAACTGTGGAAATCTTTGATTTTTATTTTTGAAGAAAAAGGATGGGAGGGTATGTTGATTAAATATTATTTGGATTAGATTTGTCAATCAACATGAAGAACTGCTTCATGAGAAACAGGACGATTTGTTTGACACGCTCAAGAAAGTAACTATAGAAGCAAATTTCTTATTGTTTCTCACTCTTATTTTGCTGTATTATGAAATTATCTATATAGTTTTTTTTTGCCTCGCTGTGTTATAGTATATATGCATGTTTTTCTATCTATCCAATATCTGTTCATTCATTAATATCTTCTTAACATTGAATCTTTTCATACTGAAGTTTGCTGGAGATTAATTTGCTAGAAACCTTGCAGGCTATGATCAGTTGCAATGGCTTTGAGCACATCCTATGCTCTAGTTATTCCACTTCCGTAGGTACTCATGTCTAAATTGACATGCTGCTTATAGAAATTTATTTCATGCTTTTTTTAAAAAAATTTTTTTGATGCTCTTTCTTATTTATTTCTGTAATTCTTACTTTCTTAGGCAGTAATGTAGCAAAGCTAAGAAGGTTAGTGAACTCTCAACTTTACACTGATCTTGTTCTCAAATGTACTCAATTTTTTACGTATTTTATACATCAACGAAGAAAAGGTTCATTTTATTCTTGAATTCTGTGATTTTCTTTTGCCTACAGGGAAGTTACTACACTTGTTCAAACTGACTATATAATGAGCTTGAAAAATAGATCTTTTTCTTCAGACAGCGGTACTTCATATATTGATGTTTGTCCATTTGACTTTACACATTTATGCTTCTGAGTGCTATTCTTATTTATTTTATCCTGGGTTGCAGGAGACCTAGTTGATGCTGTTGTACCTTACATGGGTGAATCCATTAGTGATGGCACCTTGGCAAAATTCTTAAGAAGTATGTTATGCTAATAGTTGGTTTCTGGTGCTTTCACTTGTACAGTGCTTTATTCTTTAATTGTGTGTTTCAATTTGTCTGTGCATTTAATACATGGATTGAACACCTTCGAAGTTTCATGCCTTGAATGTATATTTTGAGCAGAACCTGGTGACAGAGTTGAAGCTGATGAGCCCATTGCTCAGATTGAAACTGACAAGGTAATTCATGTGAAGGATAATTTCTGTGATTCTGAGGCATCAAACTGGGTCATTGTTGAAACTGAGTGCCATCAACATTATTGAATTGTTTATTTACCACTAGGTGACCATTGATGTAGCTAGTCCTGAAGCTGGCATTATTCAAAAGGTAAAATCCATGTACTGTAGCAATATCAAATTTGTAAAAAATAATGATTTCTTCCTTGTGGAAAGTGGATAAATTTTGTTTCTGTAATTTTGCTCTCCTCTCTCTCTTCTCTATCCTTTTCTTTTAATTGAAAGTAGTTAGTCGCCAAGGAAGGCGAGACAGTGGAACCAGGCACCAAGATTGCTGTCATCTCAAAATCAAGTGAAGCTGCAACACAAGCTTCCCCACCTGAAAAGGATACTTCACAGCCTCCCCCTTCTGCAGAAAAGAAAAGTGTGGAAGAAAAACCCCAACCTGCAGAGACTTCCCCCATTAAGGAGAATAAAAGAGCACCATCTGCACCACGTCCTGCAGTTAAACCTTCTTCACAACCTCCAAAACCCACAGAACCCCAGCTCCCGCCAAAGGACAGGGAAAGAAGAGTAAGTTGCATGGAGTTTTTTCTTTAAACTTGAAAATGCACTTTTTAAGGTTTTTTATGCTCTCTACATGCTCTTATGCTTGTCTCATTGTGTCATCAAGGTTCCTATGACAAGACTTAGGAAACGGGTTGCAGCA
This sequence comes from Omphalea diandra, assembly GCA_949677035.1. NCBI lineage: Eukaryota > Viridiplantae > Streptophyta > Magnoliopsida > Malpighiales > Euphorbiaceae > Omphalea > Omphalea diandra. Next base: position 6,686 of record CATIWR010117301.1, on the reverse strand, counting down.
CGCTTGAAAGATTCTCAAAATACATTTGCAATGCTGACCACATTCAATGAGGTTGATATGTAAGTCCAATTTCATCTTTTATTCATTGTATGTGTTCCTAGACCATCTCTGTTTTGTTGCACATCCTTATTTCCAATATGCAATTGCAATCATCATGATGTGATCACCATGTAATGCAGGACAAACTTGATGAAGCTCCGTTCTGATTATAAGGATGCATTTCTAGAAAAACATGGAGTGAAATTGGGATTTATGTCTGGATTTGTGAAAGTAAGATTTTGAATACAATTGTACAAAATAATATAGTATCATTATCCATTGTTTACAATATTTTGGATTGTTTTGCCATGTGCATGCTTGCATAAACCTCTTTATTATTGTTGCAGGCTGCAGTTAGTGCACTTCAGTACCAGCCAGTTGTAAATGCTGTCATTGATGGAGATGATATCATATATAGAGATTATATTGATATTAGCATTGCTGTTGGCACTCCAAAGGTATGTTGGTATTCCATTAGTTCTTTATTCAATCATTTTGATTTTCAAAATTTTTATGGATTTTGTTAAAGATATGAGAGATTAATCTTTTAATAGGAGAGATTAATCTTTCAGACAATAAGTTCATAACAATTTGTCTTCTTGTTCGAGAATGGAGAGGATTAAAAGCATGGAATCATTGAGATTTAAATAGACAAAGAACTGCATGAATTTATTGTTTAAGGATTCATATATAAAATTCACCTTGTGATTATGCATAAAGCATCACATTGGATGCCTTCTTCATTTTCCTTGGATTGAATGGAAACCTGCTATATTGGCAAGAGTTCCGAAGTCAATGCTTGTTTGGATTATTTATCTTGGCACTTGGCATCAGCATAGACAGCTTGTAATATATGTGTCAACCTAGGGACTCATCATAGATGGCATGGCTCTTCTTCAGTGAAAACGTTTGTTTTTAATTAAATAGGAAGCTGTATTGTTGATATTTTTTCTTTTTTGGTTTCTTTAAAATACCTTTCAGATTTCTTTTTAGTTTTCAAGACGATGTTTTTTTTACCCTTATATGTTTTCTTCTTTCCCTAGATTTCTTTTTAGTTTTCAAGACATTGTTTTTTTACCCCTATATGTTATCTTCTTTCCCTTTGCTTATCTCTTCATGCACTAAAAACGACGTTATTTTACTTTTTGCCTACTGCCAAACAGCAGCCTCAATTTCTTCCATACACCAATAATCATCTTGAACATCTGTTAAATACTGCAGCATCAAATTCCCATCTATAACCAGTCACTAGACTAAACAATGTCAAAACCAAAGCGCAATCTTAAGGTCTGTCACCACTAAATGTGCCCAGATCGAAAGGATAGTAGTTTGGAATGGGAGGAGATAGGAATTGCAATCACACCTAAATGCCACCAATATGCCAAGCTAAAGAGAGAGGAGTTGAAAGTGAATAAAAGATAAAACAAAGTAAGGTCACAGAAAAAATTTTTTTAAAAAAAGGGATGGAAAGAGTCTTCCAGGAATCTCCTCGGAGTCCGCAGGGTGAGAGTTATCCGTGAAGGTTTTCTCTCCCTCTGATTTAAAGGGACCCTTTGAGGACTCTGTTACTTTCTTCCCTTTCCTTTTCCTTTTTATTTTCTCTATAATTTTTTTTGTACTTCCTGAAGTTGACAAAGGGAGGGTTTTCCAAGAGAGGGGGAGAACGTCTCCTTAGGTGATCTACATATTCTGATATTTTAATTTCATGTTTATTAATAAAAATAAAATGAATTGTCTCTAGTTCTTTATTATCTAGCTGCTAGTGAAATCTAAAAGAATATTGAAAATAGAAGAACAAAAAGAGGATAGTTGGAAAAATTTTAGTCAAGTTAGAATTAATCTGAGTGCCTATAATTGACAGTATCACTATTGCCTCAAATTTGAGGTTATAATTGATTGATGTAATAGCTGGTGCAAAAATTGACTGAAGCACTAAGTTTTGGACTTATTGTGTTTGTTTCTGCTAATGTTTGAGAATTCAGATAAATAAAATATCAGTTGGAACTGGAAGTGCTTTGAAAATAATAAATCAAAATACAACATGCTATCACTTTGAATGAAGGTCATCAAAATTCATTAAAACTATTAATATTATATCATTTTTAATCAAATTCTTTGTATTAGATGGAATTGCTAGTCTAAAAAGATCTCTCTTTCCTGGCATCCATTACCATTGCTTTGTGTCCACAATGACTAGTTTTGGTGATGCACAATTGCAACTGTGACCTTGATTTAAGACCACCATTGCTAAAAGCTTCTTGAGGCTAATTACAACGAACATCCTGACTAAATTCAACATGCCTTGTTTTAAGACTTAAGTAGATGTTGGGTATGCTGTCTAGTGACATACACTTAGATTGCTCATTTGATGTTATCTGGTACATAGTTTGACATGGCTTAGATTATGACTTGCAAAGCATTCAATAGAAGCATTGAAAATCGAAGTTAGTCCCTGAAGAGTGGGGATGGCAATGTTAGTATTTTTTTGGGTCCATGACCTTTACCCGATCAACTGTGTACCGTTTAGGTATGAATAAACAGGTTTGGGATGGTTATGAATTTGAAACATAATTATATGTTAGGGTTTGGGTAGGTATGGGCATAGTACCTTAGATGCCTGGTACATGAACCTGTTTTACACAAATAATTAATTGAATTATATAGCATATTAATAATGTTTTATAGTATTATGTTATAAAAACAAGAAAATTAAATTATTTTACAGAGTAATGAGTTTATAAAAGTTTTGGTGATGCTGGAGAAAGCTTCAGCTAGAATTTTATATTTTAATTTATCTTTATTTAGAATAAGTTAATTTCCTATTTCTAGTAGGATTTGATTGTTAAGTTAGTCTTACTTTAGTTAGAATAAGTCAATTCCTATTTCTAGTAGGATTTGTTAGTTGGAACTTTGATTCTATGAAGGATTTTCTGTTATAGTCCTAGTTTGATAGGAATATATGTTGCATCTTTATTATAGAAGGATTTTAGCCTATAAATAGATGTTAGACAAAACACGTCTTTATCTTTTGTATTTAGAATTTTATTCAAGAGGTTTTATTTTAAACCTATTATCTTTTCTTTGTTACAACCACAATTAACTCTATTTTAAGCTCTGATTGTTGAGAGTTAATTGCGCAATAGTTTCCACTATGTCATTTGGGGCAATATAGGGTAGTGTTCATCGGGTTGGGGACGGGTACACAGGTAAATGCTAGATTTTAATCACGTTTGCGATGGACTAGGATAGTTTTTTTAATTAAATGGGTTCAAGTTCGGTAGGGTGAATTTCACTGGTACCCTATCCGTTGCCATCCCTACTGAAGAGAGATCCAAAATCTGAAAGTTAAGCAAGTAGAAATGCTGAACAGATTCCCTTTCTTGCACAATGATATGCCCGGATTTAGTTGTACAATAGTTACCATTATGTCAGGCTTGCTCATATTCACTGTCGTTAATATGTTTCCAGTAGCATTTCAATTTCATATCGTACAACCTGTTAGTGGGAATTAACAGCTTTGTCCTCTCCTCTCCCCTGCTTGTATCAAAGGGCCTTGTTGTTCCAGTTATCCGCAATGCTGGTGCAATGAACTTTGCTGATATAGAGAAGGAGATTAACACTTTAGCTAAGAAAGCAAATGATGGTTCTATATCAATTGATGAGATGGCTGGAGGTACATTTACAATTTCTAATGGTGGTGTGTATGGAAGCCTTTTGAGTACGCCAATCATCAATCCTCCCCAGGTCTTGTGTTTATATAATCATCTCTTTTTTATTTAAGTCATAGGCAAAAAATTTTGAAAATCCTGTTTTTCCTCCTCTTTTGCAGTCTGCTATATTGGGCATGCACTCTATAGTCAATCGCGCAATGGTTGTCGATGGCAATACAGTTCCAAGGCCGATGATGTACGTAGCATTGACATACGATCATCGGTTGATTGATGGAAGGGAGGCTGTTTTTTTCTTGCGCCGTATCAAAGATGTGGTAGAGGATCCTCGAAGGCTTCTCCTTGATATATGAAGAAATCAGATCTATTTCACATTTTGCTGGCATGCATGGAAATTGGTAGATATTTATTACATAGAACCAGAATAAAATCTCATAACTTTGCGGGGTAACTTGTGATTTGCCTCAAGTTCATGAATTGTTCCTTGTAAGTGTTTTTTGTGGCAAGAAATGCCACATGGTTGAGTTAATGGTTTACACAGCATTTTAATAGTGTATGCTTCTGAACTGTACAATCTATCATATAAATATGTTTCATGGTTTTCGGATGACAAGCTAATTAATCGTTTTTCTTTGCATAGTTGCCACACAACTGGGAAGATTCCAGGGTCACTGTTTTCCGGAGATAAGGGGCCCACTCTGTGTCAAGTCTAACAATAGGTTGATACTTAAATGTTGTGCTTGCTTATAAGTCCACGTTATTAGATTGGCATAAACTAATTATTTTTGTGCTTCAAAGGAAATGCCATGTGTCTTTACAGTCATCTGAAGAATTTTATGATCTTTCCTGTGCAGAGAACGTGATAGGAATAACTAGTTATTGTTGATAGAAATGCTCTGTTTATGTCAGGACCTCATCCGCTTGTTGACTAAAAAAAAAAGAAAAGAAACAAGAAGCAGAGAGAATCAAGTTGAGATAGTGTCTTTACCTTAGCAAAATTTCAACAAATTTGTGTTATGCAAAAAACAAAGGGGAGAGGAATATATATATATATATATATATGTGCGTGTGTGTGTGATGCAAAAAACAAAAGGGAGAGGAGTCTGTCCTACACGTTGAATATAAAGAGAAAACAGTGGAGTTTTTGGATTTGTCGTTACTTTGCTTTTGGCTATGAAACAAAAACTTTGTACAAACTTAGAAGTACTTGATAGGCAAGTGGTTATTCTAATTTATCATTATTGTCGTCTTAAATTCTGAATATGGATTTTCATTCTTCAGTTACTTTTTTTGTTCTTTTCTTTTTAATATATTCGTTAATTGATATTTATAACTACCATGCTAAATGTACAGTTACATGCAAAGGTTTTTTTTTCCCCTCTCTCTAAAGAGAATTATCCTTTCGATGAGAGCGTTCGTGGTAATTAGGGTTGAATGTGATTGTTGGTGTAAATGAATAATCAATCGTAAAATATATTGAAATAAGAAAAATTGGTTTTTTCAGCATAAGATTATATTTGAATTGAATTGAAGGTTAAGAGTCGATTCAATACCGGTTTGAATATTATATTGAAATAGGATCAAAATAGAATTAAAATCAGATCATATATATAGAGAGATGAATTTTATATTAATTTAAAAAAAAGTATATAAATGAACTATTATAAATAAATTATATAATTGTATACATGATAAAAAGATATAGCATAGTTATAAAGGTTACTTTTTTACTATTTCATGCATTTATAATTTATATTTTTATTATAATGGCAAAAAATATATAATTTTATATTATAATATGTTTGACAATAATCCATGTACATAAAATGCACTTAAAAATTAAAAGAAATTAATTATCAAACTAAACAAAATAAAAAGAGTTCAAATTCGTGTCTCACGTTGAAAACAAGTGGAAAGGAGGCTGTATCAGTACCTCCTCTCCTTGTATTTGAAGGACAAATTACTAAAAAGTCTTTCATTTGAAAGATAAATTACTAAAAAAAAGTCTTAAAAGGATTAAAAATGAAATTTAAAAATCTTTTTGAATTGAGAATTTTTTGGATTTGAATTTAGGATTAAATCATAATAAGACTGAATTGAATTGAAATTAGGAAATTACGTAAGATTGAATAACTAAATCGACTTGGACTAAATTTCTAGTTCAATTCTGTTCACTTCAAGGTTAATAAGGCATCACCTTAATCATTTGTATGAATGATATATTGAATGATAACAATGCCTTGAGCAATTCTAACACTTATATTTAAACTAGTCGATACTCTACACTTCGCGCGGTTTCATTCATAATTATTTATTTCAAGCCTTTAAATTTTTAAAACGTTTTATGGAGTTTATTTTATTACATAATTTCTTCTTGATTCAATTTGTTTGAGCTTAATTCGGGTTTTATTGGCAGTACTGATTTTATTAGTATTAGTGTTAAGTTATGTGAGGGGAAAGTATACTAATTTTATTATAGAGATTGTGATTCTTTTTTTATTTGAACCTGAATTGTTTTTATAGTGATGTATCATTTCATGGTTTAATGTTTTTTAATACAATGAAATTTATGGTTTAATGTTATTTAATACAATGAAATTGAAGGGTGAGTGATTATTTTAGTTTATTATTAATGAGATATTAAGTTATTTTCTTTTTTAATTTTTATTCATTAGAATAAATTGTTTGTATTCTCTAGTTTGCTTAGATCATTTTTTATCAATATAATGGACATAATTTATTGCTATATAATTTATTTCTATATGATATATATGTATATATTTATAATTTTTTGTATTCTTATTTTATGAAATTATAAATTTATTTTAATTAATTCAATTTAAATTGATTGCTTTAGTTATGCATATATATATATATATATATATATATATATATATATATATATATATATATTATAAAATTTTTTTTTTTGTATAATTATATTGTGTGTTTTTGTTTTATGTTTTATAATTATATTGT